>JAHWFP010227453.1:0-15376 GCA_023313725.1 Lithobius niger
ATGTGAACTCCGTAAATGTGAACTCCGTAAATGTGAACTCCGTAAATGTGAACTCCGTAAATGTGAACTCCGTAAATGTGAACTCCTTAGGTGTGAACTGGGCTGGGCTGGCCCTCATTCAGCCTTGATCAGGCACACCCAGTGCGAAACGAATTTAGTAGTGAGAAATCGGTAATAGTCGTGCACACCTTGGCACCTTGGTGAAGGCCAGTCATTCACTGCTCCTCTTCTGGCAATATGCTGGTTGATGCAGACCACTGTATCAAAGACAGTTCATGCGCAGTTCTTAATTTCAGTAATGAATGGGATGGTCTGATACAAGAAGGATGGTCTGATGCTTTTTCCCAGAATTTGAAAAATTTCAGAGCTGTATTTCATTCACCTTTCCCAACAAAACTAACAAAAATAGACTTTAATTTATTATTTTCTACAAAGTTGGCCTATCAAAAAATAGCAGTTCAACGACAAGTAGTTTAATGACAAAACAAAACTAGTATTATCAACTATAATTTCGGTAGTAGTCGTAGCTACCGCTTAACTACTTTGAACTCCTAACTATGTAGTTAACTACTGCCCATCACTGCCATTTTGCCTCATAAAACTCTACCGTAGACGTCCTGTCACACTGGAGAAGTTTTTACACAACTTGTGAGGAGAAACATGCGGCTTCAAGAGTGTTCTTTAGAGTTACCAGGCAAGAAGATGAAGGACTTTTATGTTTGGATGGAGCATCCTTCCCATGTTCTGCGAGAGCAGATCCCAGTTGAGTGAAACTCGGACGAGACCAGGCTCCGCCATCTCCATCAGATCTGCGAACAAAGTTGCCGCTGTCCAATGAGACGCTATTAGGATAAATGAACCCGTTAATCCCTTGATCTTGTTGATGAAAGACTGCAGCAGTGAGAATGGAGGAAAAAGGTACCCGAACATCCTGTCCCAAGGAAGATTGAGGCTGTCTGTTCCTCATGCCGTATTGTCAGTGCCACAACTAGCTTTTCACAAGGAGGGGTACAAGGGCAAATTGTTGGGCCCCTCCTTAACAAGTACTCAATTTTGGGTACAAAGGGGCTCCTAACCCAGACCAAACAATGACATTTTCCCTTTAGGGCCCTAACTCGTAAATTTTGGCCCCGGGTGCCTTGCACTGTTTGCACCCCCCCTAATGTTAATAGGTTTAATTTAGCATAATTAGCATTACTCTAACGAAGTATGTGTATCGGTTTAATATTGAGATCAGCAGCATTATCAGTTCGATACACCATCCACTTACAGCGTCCATTTCGATCCTTAGCCGTAATTAAACAAGTCTTGAACACTAGCAGACGACGCTTACAGCAGCACGAGCCTACAGCACTTCAGCCAGGGGTCCAGGTATGAAACTATTACTCCATCAAATCAGTGGTCACAACAGCAGCCAATCAGACCATTTTCACCTCTCTTTAACACGGAGCAAGCCTGTTGAAGGCTTGCCGGATTGACTTTGGTATAAATAAAGGTGCTCAGCAGAATTTAGTAGTCTTGTAATTTTTATTTGACGATCTGTTGCTGCCAGTCACTGACCAGCTTGTTCCAGATTTTTGCCAGCATCGCCACAGATTAAGTAGAATAATTCCCTTATGGGACTTGGTAATACTTTAGGGATCAGCCTTATGCAACCAGAGCTAGTGCCTTGGCTAGTTATTATCAAGGATGTGTTCTGATAGATTGTTCTTCGGTCCCTTTACTTATTTAATAAGTGTGCTGGGAATTAAACAGGGATTTAACGGGGAGCCTTTTAACCTCAATAAAACCTAAATAATGCCAGAAGATCTCGTGTCGTCTCCCTTACTTACATGCTGATCGTGAACTAGCGTGTAATTATTTGCTGCTGGAATCTAGTTGATCGTAAGAGTACACTCCGTCGTACAAGATAAATCGTCTTAACTAACCCACAGGAGTTTAGCACGATTTATACTAAGTGCGGCACTGCGTATAATCTGGGAATGGTGAGCTAAAGTAAAAAAGTTGCTCGTTATACCAGGTTGGAAACAGGTCCAACATGGGTCCCCTACATCTTAAATATCAAGTCGCACACTGCTGGGCACAGACACCACTCTGATTGGGGATCTGGAGCTCGTCCGTGAGGACATTCAATTTCCCTGTGATGTGTCTTGAGTAAAAGAGTTATGCAGCGTTCTTGGCCGAGTTGGAAGAGAGCTGAGACTTCCAGCTGGAACGATAAGAGATCTTGTTCCGCCACCTCTCTTGGTAGGTGACTACCGAGGTATTGTCGGACATCACAGAGATCATTATTACCGTCAAAAGAGACGACCGTTCCTTCACTGCGTTAAACACTGCACGGAGTTCCAGAACGTTGATGTGGAGTTCTGATTCGTCCTTGCCTCATTTCTCGGCCAAAGTCCAGGAATCCATGCGTGCTCTCCAGCCTGGGTTGATGCATCCGTGAACAGGAGGGTGTTTGATAGGGGTATGGTGGACTAGTACTCCCACAGAGGTGAAGTGTACAGCCCACCATTGTAATTCTTCCCTGGGTCGGAGATCCAGTGGAATTAGATCTTCCCAACTTGCTGTCAACGTCCAGTTCACCTTCCTGAACCGGTAGAGGGGGTTTGCATACCCACGACTGCCGGGGAACAGGAGCTGCCATGGAGTCCATCATCCTTTTGACTTTGCTGAGGTTTCTTGCTGACATGCATTCTCGACTCAGTTCTCGAGTTGTCGCTTAAAAAGATCCAACCCGTTCCAGTGATGGGCTGGTAAGAGAATTGTCCGATCTTGAACACGGCTCCAAGGAAGGTAAATTTCTGAACTGGAACAAAGCGGGATTTTGTCTGGCTGATCCCTAACCCCAGTGAATGCAACAACTGGAGTTAAAATCATCTACATCTCTCTGAAAAACTTGCCTTTTCTGGTTCCTCAACACCAAGACGTGGGGAGTGGTGCAAAGCCCAAAGGGGAGAACCACGACGTGATAAGTTCTATTCCGAGAAATGAATCTAAACAGGTGAAACACAGATAGAGACTGCTGGAGACGTCAAAAATATGGATTAGCTCGTCGGAGGAACAGCTTGTCGTTAGCGCACCTTGACATCGCCCTGTTTGAAGTGATGTACCTCGAGTGCATGGAAGCCAAGGTAGAAGGAGAGTTACTGCTGCTGGGGTCAAGTTTTATGTACAGTAATACAACTTAAAGCTGAAAAATCGTGGTGCAGCAAAACTACAATTCTGAACTTTAAAAATAAGAAAGGCCAATAAATATTTAAGTTTAGAATAAAGATACTAAAACGTATCTGTTTAAAATCACAGCAACTTTGAATTAACATTTACCGAAGACGGTGGTGTATTGTTCATAAGTAATTGTTGTTGTAAGATGATTTTAAAATTCTGTTCTGCAGATTTTTAGAGGAACATTTTATCTTGATGTGGGTGGAATCAGAAGACGACTTCGGCGATTACCGTAAATCGCGTATTAAACGCCCATGGGCTTATGCAGCTAATTTGGCTAAAATCAGGGGTGGGCGTTACAAATATCATCCGCCAATTTGTAAACAAAACAATGGCTCCGAGTCTCGTTTGTTATCGGAACCAACCAGACAAATCGGCCCACCATCGTAAAACTGACTCTCCTTTATCACGGTTTTAACATCTGCACGAGTTCGCATGAAACCTCCACAATATGTAGTTTATAAATCCTATAATATTAAATTTAAAAAATAGTAAATAAATTTCGTTATGTTTTAAGCAAACCTAGCCAAAGAAACTATAATCTAGATCGTTCTCCAGTTTCATATATGCCTATTTGAAGCACTTTACCTTTGGAACAATTACCACAGCCAGGAGTTATTTTTTTTAATAGCACCTTATATCATTAGCAGTCGCAAGTGTTTGTGATGCAGTTTACATCAGTTTAATTAAATTCAAACAGGCTTAAATGCAATAAATTCGCATTGTAGTAGTCTCTTCAGATCACTCCCAAAGCAAGGTAACATTGGACTCAAGGCTAGCAGTAGCTTCACAAGTGGTTATCTGGAAGGTGCACCTTTGCCAGTAAAACTACAAAGGTATTTTAGTACCACCAAGTCAAGTTTAAATATTATTATTACGATATTATTAAATAATAAAGTTTGTTAACAAAAGAATTTTATTTGGCTTTCACGATTTTGCAAAATGAAAATTATAATGTAGAATTTTTTTTAAATCCTAATTTTCAATTACATTTGCCTGGATCTAGTCCACTAGTGCAATCTTGCCGATATCCATGGTGAAGCAATAAGATCATATATAACTTTCTGAGTTCTCTGCAGTAAATTAATAAATTTATTTTGAGAATATCTAATTGCATTAATTTTACATTATTAATTTATTTTGTTCCCATTTAATAACACATAATATTGATATTTGTTTTAAACTTGAGCTGAGGGATACATGACTAAGCAATTATTTACTGCTGAACTATGATTGTTAACATTGTTTTGAGAGCTCCATCCTGATCCATTTAGCCGTACATCATTTGTATCCTGGCCTAGATAATTTTTAAGTTAGGAGATTAGAAAATCTGAATTCAAGGACAATAATGTTGAAGAGAAGAAATAAACCTTTTGGATTACAAGGGTTATGTTAGAGATTGAGAAAATAACGTTGTCCACGTTATTTACCCAATCCCACATTACTGTTCAAGGTACTTAGTTTGGATTATATAGGTTAGGACACAGTGGTTGCCTAGTCACTGGTCTACTACTAATTATTGTTAAAAGCATTACTATGATAAAAAAAATTGTGTAGTTATGTGATAAACAACTTATTAGGTTAGTTAATTTTGTAGCAGAAAAACGAAGATTGAAGGGTGGGCTTTAGCTCCGTTATTTCATGATTTTGACCTTAAAGCATTTTAGAGGGGGTAGGCTTTAGCTCCAACTGGGCGTTTAATACACGATTTACGGTATTAGAGGAGAAACATCGTTTTTAGTGGTTTTTGAAGTGGAACGCCATGAAGAAAAAAAAATTATCCCCCGTTTTTTGATGCTTTGAGGGAGTTGGGTTGCCTCAGACAATCGTAGTGAAGAACATCATCTTCTTTACACGTCCCCTAAAAGGAGATTTTATCTGAGGTCCGAGACGTCCAAATAAAATGCATAAAAACGTTATCTTACCATGAACTGGTTGACGGTCGTTTTTATTGCCGTTCCGAAAATGAAAATTTTAACAAGTTTAAAATAAATTTTTACTATCCTAAAATACTCACTTTCAGTAATTCATGCTAAAATCGGAATTTTTGCTTTTCATTTCCCCCCCAAAAAATAATAACAATTGTATTTTGTTGTCTCCGTGAGTTTTTCCCCTCTGCCCGCCAGGCGCACTGCTCTGTCAACAACAGATGCCGCTGCCATATTGGATTGTCCCTCACATTCGCTTATGGAACCTTTTTATTCAGCGAAGCGGGGGGGTTTCATTACTGAAGGTGAGTATTTTAGAATAGTAAAAATTAATTTTAAAATTGTTAAAATTTTCATTTATTACTATCTGCAAAATACTGATCTTCAGTAATTCATGCTGACTTTGTCGCCCTGAAGGATGGCCGCTGAAACTAGAATAACCCTTGTCCAACTGAGCCTTTCATACCCTTCCAAAATTGAACACTAGCGTAAGGACCAACCATTTACAGATAGGCTACCTAATGGTCAGAAAATGTGTAATAATCCTTAATAGGCTAACAAACTGAGTACATGTTCAAACAACTGGACGAAATGGTCACAAAAGTACCAACCTCTTGTTCTGTGCGTGTCCTTCCGTTCCATCTTTCCATTTCCGTTTCCCTGTGTGACAACCGGCAACATTGTGTGACGGTATCCACCAGTGTGTTGGCTTTACCCCCAGTTTTCTTGAGTGAATGTCTCTCTTTGCTCCTTGCGATTTGTCTTTCACTCGAGCTGATGGCTTTCACTGTTGTGCTTTTCTCCTGTGTGGCACATTTTACATGTCTAGTGGTTGAACCTTTGTCCCGCCACCACATGATCCCTTATCACATTTTCACCTTGCTGGTCGCTCGTGTTCCGATTGTTCTAGGCGCATGCTGCCACCACCTCGTCCCGAGGCGTTCCACAGCCATACGCCCACGACGCAGCCAGCGTTCTCAGCTCATGAGCTCTAATCTCCCTTGGTAGATCCGCACAATCTGATCCCAGCTCAAAGCCCTCCGAATCACTGCGCAGATCCACTTTCCCAACTTGAAGGGTGTCACTGCCTTATTAATTGCTTGGTCCTGTGTTTCGTCCACCAACAAGAATAAGGGTGTTGGGCCGTACTCTTCAACCTCCGCGGTCTGATCCGCGGTCTGATCCGCTGTCCTGACCAAATAATGGCGCAGGGCCCGAATCGGACACTGCAACATTTTTCCTCGTCTCCTGTGTGGACTAGTGGACTTAAGGCCGGTATCACCACGAGTTTCGGGGCCACGTCTGGTTTTGAATTTTTCGCCGTGAAATGAGCGGGGAAGGAAACTGACACCTTCGACCAATTCCTTGAAAACCTGATGTGGTTCCGCCCTCTAGAAAACGCTGCCACCTCACTCAGCCGAGCTGCAGACGCCAATGCTGTTAAGAAAACTGTCTTCTGCGTCAGGTGCAAGATCGACGCTTTCCTAAGTGGTTCGTACGGTGGACCCGACAGACTCTTGAGCACCAACGACAGATTCCATTTTGGAAAAAGTGTCCTCGTTCTTGGTTTCGCTCGGTCAAACCCTAGCATCACTTTCGACATCAGTGGGCTTTCTACCACGCCCGTGTGCCCTGTGCAGGATAAAACTGAATTTACCCCGCCGACCTGTATCCCTTGATAGCTATCGGCGATAAACCTTTGCGAAACAAATCTTCCAAAAAACTCTGCTAACTAGAATACAGAAGGGTTGCATGGGTTGATGTCATTGTCCGATCACCAACTGAACCATTTTTTCCATTTGGACCCATAGTTTCTTCGTGTTGACGCTTTTAGTCCTCCAATGACCCTCTCTGCCACCTTCACGGAACAGCCCTTTTTCAGCAGGCTACTTTTTAGAGTAGCCACCCGTGAAGATGTAGAATCCCGAGATTCTGGTGCAGGGTCTGTCCCTTGTGTAGCGACAATAGCCATTCCGTGACTGGTAATTGGACTGGTTCCTCTCTCTTGAGTTCCTGGATGTCGGGAAACCACGCCGCTGCCGGCTAGTACGGAGTTACTAATATGAACGTTCCCGTCGATTCTCTGACTTTGTTGAGAACGCTCTGCAGCATTGAAAAAGGTAGGAATGCGTAAGCAAACATCCCTTCCAACGGAATGGACAGGGCGTCTGTCGCCCAGGCTTGGCTGTCTGGAAAGGGGGACACGTAGTTTTTCAGTTGTTTGTTGAAGCGGGTCGCGAACAGGTCGACCATTGGTTGGCCCCACTTCTCGAAAAGTGCCTTGCAAATCTTCTTATCCATTTTCCATTCCGTGGTCAGGATCATGCTTCCTCTTGACAACTCGTTTGCCCAGACATTCAACATCCCGATGTAAAGATTGGTTAGGCGAACCGGCACCAAAAATCAAAAACTCGGGAACTTTATTTTTTTTTCTTAGCGCTCACGAGCGCTAGGCTTATTTTTCACCTCCAACTTTAAAATTCTCCAACTCCAAGGAAAATGGCCCAAATCGACTCTGGTTTGCATTATTTAATAAACCCGAACTTTATCTGTCATCCTGCGGAAACAGAACCTGAAAATTCGCCATACTTCGGTCTACACCTCAATTTGAAAAAGTGCTCAAACTGAGCGCCGACGCACACAATTTCCGTCGCCATTTTCCGAAGCAAACATGTAAATATTTATTTGTACTCTCGAATATTTCCAGGCATAAAGCCGACTAGCTTAGTGTTGTGCTAGCTTACATGTTTAATTAATCTTCAATGTTTTTATTTTACTAAGGTGACGATTTTAGCAACTATAAAAACTTTGACTACACTAGTGTTATTTTTGCGGCTGCAATGATACACCTAAAGTTTTATACATTATAGCATTCAAACACAAGCTGGTTTATCTTACTTTTACCTAGGCTTTTATAACAGCAATAATTAACGTAATTTATTCCCATGAACTCTACCTTGTTCCAAATGGCAAATACAACTACAATTATTTTTACTGGACATTTTTTTTAGTGTATCTTGTATTTTTATTTCAGGGCTTCGACCATAGTGATCTCAATCCGAATGCAAAATAATAGCCTTATTCCTTCAATTAAAAACAATTTACTTTTATTTTGAGCATCAAACTTCGTCCCCCCCCCTTCAATAGTTGCAATGCATAAACATTGTAGTTTTCATAAAAAAGTATATAGGCCTATTTTCACGTTGTTATGAGTTTAACTCAATGAACTTTCCAAGCTAAGGCCTCTAAAAACTTCTAAAGTCGGCAATTCCCTTTGCCATCCAAGCTCCTTCAATTCCCTTCCAATCAGAACTCAGTATTTACTTTCCCCTCCACTCCGAGTGCAAAGCTACCCTGCCCGTCCGCGCTGCGATGCCTACTTCCGGTAGTGACAGCCTGGCCGGTTTGAGTCAGTCTCTCCTCCTCCAAAGCGACCCCTCTACCCCACTCCACCCCCCCCTCCCCGTCGCTCTCCTACAGGTCTGCGATTTCCCACTACCTTACTGCCAGGCAGCAGGTATAAAACTCAGCTCCACACGGAAATCGATACCATAGCTCAAAGACTCAAAGGCTAGAGGTCACTACGGCGGTCGGAGCAGAGATGTCCTCTCCAGTGTTGCCATGCCGGGCAAGGTAGTAGTTCTTGATAGTAACTAGTTTAATTTGAATTTAATTTTTGGAACTATAATTCTAAATTTTTAGTCATAGATTTTAAACTTAACTTCTAGCTTTCGAGTGTACTTATGGGGAGCCAAACACCATCGGCATTTCTGGTCTAGGGCACCCATAATTTAAGGGTTTAAGGTCCCCTTCATAAAAACCAGCTATTTTTCTATTTATGTAAACTCAGAGTTTACTAAATACTCAAAAGATCACCGAGATCTAGCATGGGTTATCGTTGAAGCAGGAGTTTTCAAAAGGTAGTTTTCCTTATAACGCTAATCTAGATTCAGTGTGATGTTGAAGTGATTTTAGTGCAAGAGTTGCTAACTTCGTTCAAAAGACTATTTTACGTTCTGCAAGAGTCATGTTTGTAACTTAGAAGATTGTGATAACCTAAACCAACTTTTCTAGTGCAAATTTGTTGTGAACTTGAATTTTAGTTCTTTGCCGATTTAATTGTAAATCCTGTGCTTTTAATTCAAAGCTTCCGTTTTTTTGGTAATCAACTAGTTACTTGAGTGTTGTAAAAACTAACTTGTCAGTTTAATTAAAAACAGAAAAGAAAGTTGTTTTAAACGACAGTTTGACTTCTGAGTCCGATTTAATTTGCAAGGGTTATTGATTCCTAAGTAGGCAATTAAATTAACTACCCATCGTGGTGGCAGTATACCGTGATAGATAGGTCATAAAAGTTTAGTTAGGACGTTGTCGCTCTTCTCCTAACCGTGCAGTTGACACGCTATGCTGTTTTTCCGTGAAAGTAAAAACCGCCACTTATGATTTATTCACACCCAACTAGAACTTCACCAGATTGTCGGTGCTATACACAGTAGGCACCTCAAGACCCTGTAAGCGCCGCTACAAAACTGGTGGTAGCAGTGGGATTTAAAGGTGCTGTGCCGCTACACTCCTTCCCCCCTGCCATACTACCATTCCAGTTCATCTTAAGAAGATGTCGCAGTAAAACTCAAAACTGCAAACCCCACAGATGTCAGTAGCAAAGCTAAAAAGCTACAGAAAAAGATGTCAGCCTTAAGACAACAAAAGGCAAAACTGTAACCCTGTATCCAGCCGGAGCCGGGAAGCGTGAACCCTCCCTTAACAAGCCGTGAAGCAGCAGGCACGCCTTCGGAAGGCAGATGTTCCTTCAACCCCTGGAGAAATCGACCCGTGAAAAGGAAACGATGCTCCCATAGTGAAAATCCACTGAACTTCACAAGTGACTGTGTTCGAATTTCGACTCGAAAGACGACCACAACAACGATTTGGATCCAATCTTCGATGGGTGATTGGATGACGGACCGCACAGCGATTGTGTGTGAAATTCAGGTTAGTGCACATGGGTATAGTACGGTTGCCAGGCCGAGTGTTTGTTTTATGCAGTTATGTATTTAATTATCCACCTGAGTGCTTACGTAATATAAGAGTGTATTTATGTGTCCCTGACTGGATTGGGTTATAAGAGAAGTGTTTAAGTACTCGCTCTTTTTAACTTTTAAGAGAGTTATTTTGCGGCTGCAATTTTTACTGTAAAGATTTAAAACTAGAACGTTTTCTTTTCTTTAAAATTTCAACTAACCTAAACTTTCCACATGGAAGAATTAGAGGCTATTCTCGATCACATTCATTACAAAGACTTAAAGAAAGCTTGTTTGAATTTGGGTCTAACCGTGTGTGAAACTAGACAAGAGTCCGTTAATGTTATTAAAATAGCGTTTAACGATCAGAAACTCACGTTGGACGAGTTAAACGAATTACTCAGTGCCATTGAAAAGCGCGATGCTGCCAATTTGGCCGATAAGGAGCTCGCTCTCAAGCAGAACAAACTATTTCTTAAAGCCGAACAGTTGAAACTAGAAGCTTTGAAACTTGATCATGCAGCTAAAGAGGCCGATAAAGTTCGGGCCCACGAGTTAATGATCCGTGACACAACCGCCCAGACTAGCGATGCCGCTACGGCGTTTGCAATTAAAAAACTCGAACACGAGTTAGAACTAGCTAACCGACAGATTGAATTAGCTAGATTAAAAAGTGTAAACGATGGTACCAATCCAGTCCAGATTTTACCAAATGTAACTACAGGTCCACGGCCCGGAATTTCCGACGCCGTTAGGTTATTAAATAATTGGGGTCCGAAATCGGAAATCAATTCATATTTAAAAATCTTTGAACGCACAATGGAAACTCAACGTTTTCCAAAGAGTGAATGGGTAGTAGGTTTACAACCGTTATTAGGTGAAATTTTAGTTAAAGTATGCGATCAAATGACCGCTGTAAATATGCATGATTACGATCAAGTTAAATTAAAATTGCCTGAAAGGTTTGTACAGACTAAGGAGTCCGTCCAATCGTCGTTTCGTAGTCTGGAAAAACAACCAGAACAAATGTATCACGAGCACGCGTTTGAGCTTCAAACTTTGTTCTCGCAGTGGGTGACATTAGCAGGTGTTAATGCTGATTACGATAAATTGTCTAATTTAATTTTATTACAACAATTCTACAAGTCATGCCCAGTGGGCCTGAGAAAATGGTTGCCGGACCAGATTAAATCTGGGACGCTACAGAAAGCAGCCAAACTGTGTGATGACTACACCACACGCAACAAGCAAATCTCCATTGATGTTGCTGTTAAGACTGGCAAAGTGCAAACTGGCGCACAGCCAAGCCGCTAAGGCTTCGTCCAACCCCCGTAACGATAAACAAAACCGTAACTCGTTAGCTAACCTGGTTGGGACTAACAATGACAGCGTGACTAACCCAGATGCTAACGCTGATAATTGTGATAGTGTAACTTCTAACCCTAGTCCAACTAATTTTAGAGCGTGTTATAAATGCGGTTCGTCCTCGCACCTCCGCAATCGATGTCCAGAGTATGTCAAAACTGAATTTGCTAATGCATGTTTTCGAGTGGGCTCGGATGCCTTAACTGTGTTAAAACCTAGCACTTTTGAAGCCGGGATAGGTAGGAATAAAGTACTACGCCTACGCGATTCCGGGAGCAGTATAAATCTCGTTAGTCAGAAACTCGCCAAAAACTGGCCTTGACTAAAACAAACAGCTCTGTGCAAAACCGTAATGAGCGACAGTGTGGTCGAGCTACAACAGGTAGATTTAATTTTGAAATTAAATGGAGGTTTAAAATTACATGTTGTTGCATGTGTTTCAGAGGCTTCCCACTCTGTTTTCCAAATAGTTTTGGGCGTAAACGCCCTCTAAATTAGATGAATTACGTCAGCCTAAAAGAAATGTAGACGACGCACGCAACTGTAGCCCCGCTCGTCCCGTAGTTCCTCCCCCCAGCCCGAGCGCTGCCGACCACAACCAAACCACGGCAAAAAAACGTTCCCGTAAACGCCGCCCCCGCTGCAGCATGGAGTCGTGCAGCCGGCCAGCGGAATTGGTCAAGCCAAACCCGAAAGCAGACTTTCTCGCGCCGTCCAAGTCGCCCCGCCCCTCTGCCGAGGCAGTCAGGTCAGGCACAAAAGAGGCCGTTAAAAACGTCCCTCCCCCAAACATGCAGACAGCCGGCGATAGGCCGACTGACCATCCAAGTAAAGATGTGAAATCCGATAAGAGTACTTGCAGTACCCATAATGAGCCAGCTAGCTCCGTCTGACCTAATAAATTAGTGCCAAGATTCAATGAATGGATTGAACTACGTAACCGCTCATTTAGCAAGCTTTGTCAGCCTCCTAAAGATAAACTTAGAAGAGTTAAATCTGAGGACAACCTTACAGTAAAAAGTGTGTCTGTTAAATTTAAACTAACCCCTAAACTTGCTTCTTTCAAGTGCCCTTTCGATTTTTTCCCAGAGTTTGGAGAAATAAAATTGCCATGCTTTAACCTAACTTAGCAACAGTTTAGGTTAACCAAAAAACGTAAATGCCGTTTTTTTTTGGGTACATCCTTAAAAATTAGGACCCGTTGTTTTAGGGTTAAACTCTTGTCTTAAGTAAAGGGTGGACATTTGTGATTAATCATCACAGTTATGGCTCTTTGAATTAGATAATTGTTTTTCGTTAGAGCTAAGGTTATAAATCTAACCTAACCGTAGTAAATAATGTCTCTATCAGTAAGGGAGTAGGTAAAACCTTTAAGTAGGACTCCAAACGTGATTAACTAAAACTAGTGTAATTTTTTTTTCTAAATAAGTGTTTTTTCCATAACTACAAATCTTGTGCAAACCACCAAGACTAACCTAAGTAATGTGTAAATTTTTCTCCATGTTGAGTTTTCTTGAAAACATAACCAAATAGTTTTCTGCATATGTACTTAAACTGTAGTGAGGTAGGCTGCTACAAACGTGGCTCCATCTAGGACCACCTAACCTAAACATAAAAAAATTGTGTTTACTGCTTTAATGTCTTACTCTTCAATACTATGACTACGAGGTCATGTACAAACCTGGAATGTGTCTTACCAATGCAGATACCATGTAGGTATTTTGTTTGAATTAAAAACAAATCGTTGAGTTTTTATTGTTAAAAGCTAAACCAGTGGTGAAGCCAAAATTTGCTCTGCATTTTTTTTAAAATAAATTTTCTTTAATTGTTAAGAGGTACGTTGTCAGGACAACCTCACTCTAAGAAACTGTCAGCTTTCCCGTTTCGGACTTTACACCTAAATTTTAAGTGCCAATGTTATTCTCCCTGTCACTATCAACGCCTTCCTGTGTGGAAGGATATTTACGGAGATTATACGATATGTTTAAATGTTCACTAGGAACATTCTACGGGAACATTCTAGTGGTCCCTGGCTATCTCCTCTTTAAGTTTTCACGAGACATTTTTCTTTATACAAATTTGTCTGTCTACCCCTGAGAGATAAAGGATAGCCCAGTTTAAATGGTTGTTAGGTATACGCCATAAAACCTTCCGGCGTTGTATATTATGTGTAAGTTATGGGGTCTACCTCGAAACCCTTCTGTGTTTAAAATTTCATATGTAAACAAGTTGTCTGATATACCTTAAATCAGTCCAGTAGTAATTGTTAACTTTAAATAGAGCTTATAGTTGCGTATGCGCTTATAGTACCCTCTATTCCGATCCTTATCTCAAGCTAGGTCCTGAGGAGTGCACCTCGTGGTTTTTTTCGATGCTTTCAAAAAAAATAAAAACAGCATTCTGTGAACGGCGGACGAGTTAGAGCATTAAATGTGCGATTATATCATTTAATAGTTAACAGTTACAAAAACATAACCTGAACTTTTTATTTTGCTTAAATATTCAAACAGTGTGTATGATTTTCCTGCACAGGCAGCATGGACCACCTAAAAAATTTATTTCTGTAAAACTAGTGTTTTTAACTTTGTAAACTTTACAGTAATTTAACTTTGTGCCAAAATCACAAAAACGAGTACAAAACTTAGCAATTTTATTTTAATGTAAAATTAGTGTTCCTTTTAACTTGTTGATCTGGAGCTAGGAACAAGTAGCTCAAAACATTTCTTTTTCGCACATTTTGAAAGTAAATGGCAAAACGACAAACTCCCTAGAAGTTGAAACTTTCTATGTTGTTTGATTGCATGAATCAAGAGTGTTTCTTTGCATATTTTAGTTACATGGCTTGGCAACTTTTATTGTGACATACCTATGTGCACTAATCATTTGTTGTAGGCTTTTATTTGGAGTTCAACAGGAACCCCGAATAAAATCTCCCGTGTGGGGGCGTGTAAAGATTGGTTAGGCGAACCGGCAGAAAAAATCAAAAACTCGGGGACTAAACCCCCCTCACGCTCACGAGCGCTAGGCCTATTTTTCACCTCCAACTTTAAAATTCTCCAGCTCCAAGGAAAATGGCCCAAATCGACTCTGGTTTGCAGCATTTAATAAACCTGAACTTTATCCGTCATCCTGTGGAAACAGAACCTGAAAATTCGCCATACTTTGATCTCCACCTCAATTTGAAAAACTGAGCGCCGACGCACGCAATTTCCGTCGCCATTTTCCGAAGCAAGCATGTAAATATTAATTTGTACTCTCGAATATTTCCAGGCATAATGTTGTGCTAGCTTACATGTTTAATCCGTCTTCAATGTTTTTATTTTACTAAGGTGACGATTTTAGCAACTATACAAACTTTAACTACACTAGCATTATTTTTACGGCTGCAATGATATACCTAAAGTTTTATGCGTTATAGCATTCAAACACAATTAACGTTATTTATTCCCATGAACTCTACCTTGTTCCACATGGCAAACACAACTACAATTATTTTTACCGGACATTTTTTTTTAGTGTATCTTGTATTTTTATTTCAGGGCTCCGACCATAGTGATTTCAATCCGAATGCAAAATAATAGCCTTATTCCTTCAATTAAAAACAATTTACTTTTATTTTGAGCATCAAACTTCGTCCCCCCCCCTTCAATAGTTGCAATGCATAAACATTGTAGTTTTCATAAAAAAGTATATAGGCCTATTTTCACGTTGTTATGAGTTAACTCAATGAACTTTCCAAGCTAAGGCCTCTAAAAACTTCTAAAGTCGGCAATTCCCTTTGCCATCCAAGCTCCTTCAATTCCCTTCCAATCAGAACTCAGTATTTACTTTCCCCTC
>JAHWFP010227454.1:0-16945 GCA_023313725.1 Lithobius niger
AAATTCAGGGAATTAATCAAGTCTGGAAAATTCAGGGAATTAATCAAATCTGGATAAATTCAGGGAATTAGCCAAGTCTGGAAAATTCAGGGAATTAATCTAGTCTGGAAAATTCAGGGAATCAATCAAGTCTGGAAAATTAAGGGAATTAATCAAGTCTGGAAAATTCAGGGAATTAATCAAGTCTGGAAAATTCAGAGAATCAATCAAGTCTGGATAAATTCAAGGAATTAATCAAGTCTGGAAAATTCAGGGAATTAAACAAGCCTGTAAAATTCAGGGAATTAATCAAGTCTGGTAAATTCAGGGAATTAATCAAGTCTGGAAAGTTTAGGGAATTAATCAAGTCTGGAAAATTCAGGGAATAAACAAGTCTGGAAAATTCAGGGAATTTGATATATTACACAGAAAGCCAGTGAATTTCAATATTTTCCGGAAAGTCGTTTTATCTTCAGAGAATAGCTAATTCGAATTTCCTTTTTCCTTGTAAAACTTTCATTTTATTTCAGTAAAAATCCATAAAGCGAAAACTGCTTAGGCCTAAGTAATATAGGACGTTACGTGTTAAGTGCGTTTCCAGTTTTGTTCAGATTATGGAAGGCCCGATCTGGGCCAACGTTTTTCTTTATATGGGCTCACCAACTCGTTGGCAATCCTTGATTGGGCCAATATACGTATTTCATATATTGGTCGTCCTTCATCGGGCCGTCATATTTCTTTTTTGGCTTCACCAATACGTTTGCAGTCCTTTTTTGGGCCAAGGTATTTATTATCTGCTCCACCAACATGTTGGCAGTCCTTCGTTGGGCCAATGTATTTATTTTGCTGCTTCTTCAATATGTTGGCTGCAGTTCGTTAGACCAACGTATTTTTTCATCTGCTGTACCAGTATGTTGGCCATCCTTAACTGGGCCAACGTATTTCTAATTGTGTTCCACCAGTATGTTGGCCGTTCTTCGTTGAGCCAATGTATTTATTTTTCTGCTCTTTCGATGGGTTGGCTGTCCTTCGTTGGGCCAACGTATTTAATTTTTGATCCACTAGTATGTATGCCGTACTTCATTGGCCAACGTATTTTCTTTGAACTGAAACTAAAGTCCAATGTTCAGAAACAATTATTTAACGTAATTGTTAACGTAATTATTTAATGGATTGTTTAGCTATAAGTAGCTTTACTATGAGTCTATAAGATTGTCCATAATGCTGAGCAGTACCTACGGACACACCTCAAAAGGCCGCGAGCGGCCCCCGGATGTTGGCTTCTCCCGCGTGCACTCGAAACTACGCACGCTCAAACTGGATTTTCTTTCTTGTGATTATAAAATCGTATTTCTGTGTACTGCACTAAATTGTTTGCATTTCTTCTATAGGCCATCAAATTACATCATTTACTTTTATTTATTTTCTACAGACTTGAAAATTCATTAAAATTTTACGATGAAAATTTCTCCCTGCATTCTTGGCTTTATATGCAGTCTAACGTCACAATCACATCCGCTTCCGGTGGTGTAGTGGATAAAGTCTCCGATTCAAGTTCGAGAGGTGCCGGGTTCAATCATTGCCGTGGACACCATTTTTATTTTTTTCAGAGAAATTTTTTTTTGGTAATTTAACAATGGTGCCCCAACGTTGGCAGGACGGAGTCGTGCCAACTGCTTTGACATCGTTGGCCCAGCGTTGGCTAAGTAACGTCAGCAGAGTTGGGTTGCAATAAACACCGCCCCAACGTTGAGCCTATACGTTGGCTAAAACATTGGCCAACGAGACAAAATAAGGTTGGGCCAACCAGTGGGTGCAAACGATGGCCCAACCATAGGCAATACTATGTTGGGCCAATTGTTGGCCAACAAATCAATGCTCTATAAGAGCCAATGTAGTTTCTCGTTAGGCGATAAATACGAAAATTAATGGATGCCTTTGCAACATTTCATTGCCTATGTAGAAATGGAGAGAAAATATAACCTATTAAAGGTACATTGTGGGAGGAATGTACCTTTAATAGGTTATATTTTCTCTGAAAACAGATTACAGACATAAACTGCGGGCAAATTTTTATGACGGGCTTTTCAAAGAATGATATCCGATGCAGCTCCGATAAAGCTTAGAAAGAATAAAAACCATACCCTGTCTACTCTGATTAGCTTATTAATCAGAAAAAAATGTTTACTAATCAGACGATATCTTAAAAAAAAAAAAGCAAAATAGGGATTACAAAGGTTTATTCGGTTGTGCGTAAACAAGTGTTTTTCGTCTATTTCGACTTCAAAAAAGCCTTTGAGTCGGTTAGGCTATTCACCGTAAGCTTCTTACAAAGATGATCGTCTGTGGGATTGGTGGACGTCCATGGAGTTGGATTTCGGCATTTTTACGAAATCGGTCACAGCGAGTTATTATCGAACGTACGCTCTCAGAAAGAAAGGAAATTAATTGCGGGGTTCCACAGGGGTCGGTGTTAGGGCCCCTCCATTTCGTTATCTACTTAAATGACCTGTACTTTACAAATAAAAGTACTTTTGGTGTAAAAATTTGATGATGACCTTAAAGTAAGCACAGAAAATACTCTTGCAGGATGCTTCTCCGACCTTAGTGATGAGATCCAAAACCTTCCAAACTGGTCTGATGTCTGGCAGTTCCCACCCTCGGAAGCAAAATGCCACTCTTTCCGTGTGGTTGGAATAAGAACTGCGCAAATTACTCCTTAAATAGTAAAACATATCCATAGGCGAACGAAATGAAAGATCTGATAATTTGGTTATCCCCAGACCGACAATCCTCTCTATACTGCCAGAACATTAGTTCTTTACCATTTAGACGGCTTGCTGTGTTCAGCAGATCATCCGGAAACGTACACACGCGAGTGTGGGGATTTAAAGTTTGCGTTAGGACCGCTATTGGAGTACGCAACACCGGTGTGGTCCCTTTATTTGGCTAAAGATATCGACCTGATAGAGTCGGTCCAGTGAAAATTCACAAAGGGCTTGCCGGAACTGCGTGAGGTCGACCGTATCGAACGTCCATCGAGGACTGGACGTCTGGAACTCCAAAGAATAAAATTTCATCTCGTTCTCATTTTTAAGATTTTTAAAGGGTGTGATCGTTGTTGACCTTCTTTTTGATTTGGCCAACGGACACCATTCCACTATAGGACCATCCTAAGGGCTGCGCTGAAGCTGAAGATTCAGAGTTCGAA
The DNA here is from genome assembly GCA_023313725.1 of Lithobius niger. NCBI lineage: Eukaryota > Metazoa > Arthropoda > Chilopoda > Lithobiomorpha > Lithobiidae > Lithobius > Lithobius niger. The sequence goes on from JAHWFP010227454.1 coordinate 3,191, forward strand.
TCTCGACTGTCGAAAAAAATTTCTTTTCGGTTAGGTTCGTGAATACGAGAATGCCCTAATGAGACAATGAGAATGCCCATATGAGAATATGGAAATGCTCGGAATGTGATTGAATTTCGTAGAATGATAAATAAGCCGTCCTTTAATCGCTTGTTGAAGAGGACGCAGTAGTTGTAAAAGAGTATTTTCGTTGTACGGTCCCAGTGTCATCGGCTCACACCCCTTCCGGTAGGCTTCCACAAATGGTGGTAAATTTCCATTACTTTATTCAAGTTGAAGTGGAACTTATTAAAAAAGGCTTACACGCCTCTTAAAGCTACATCCGGCCTTATAACAGCCACTCGTCGATCACATCCGCGCATTTACCATATAGCAAAGGTCAAGTGAGACAGCAGCTTCGTTCCTCGCGGCAAAGAACGCAGCTACTGTCTCAGTTGGCATAGAGGCTAATAGACAAGCCAGCGTGAACGCATTAATTGTGTCGTCAAAAACCGGAATGATTCTTGTATTTTAAAATCACAATTTATAATTTTCTAGACTCGTGTCTTATAATTTTGCTTCGGCGATCTATATGGAATAATTAATTTTAACTTTTACTGCCTTAAGTCTTTTAGATTTTTTATCTCATAGTAATTAATAGCAAACGATTAAAATTAGTACTGCGCACACACAGGTAAAACTTCAAAGTCATTGTAGGCGCGCAAAGCATCATATACGTTCTTTCCAGAACGTAAATAAAGTTCCCCAATTTTCAACAGAAAATCTCCTAGACGCCAGATTTTAAAACGGATTTTTAGCAAGAGAAAGATTAACGGTAAGTAGATAGACCTTAGGGGCCGTACTTGATGAGGAGGATCGAGAAAAATGGCGCTGGGAGGTATATCCATTTAAGAAGAAAAAAAATCCTTAGCCATTTTGCAGATATAGAAAAGATAAATTGTGGTCTAGGTAAAACAAAATTACTGTTTAATTTAACTATTTTTGAGTACAAGCTAATGCAAAGGGCTGCGCAACTTTACAACAGAATTTTACAACAGGAACAAAATAAACCTGTTCACCACATGTTTAAACTGCAAACCAGAAATTTTATAATTATTATGATGCTTGTATTTCATTGGTGTCAGTGCCTCCCGTCGCCCCACCTCCCCATGATCTTGCTATGGGCTATTGTAAACGCGTTGGTTCAATATTTAAAAATAAATAAAACAAAAAGTAGTAACTGTAATTCCACATTTAAGTTGTGGCACAGGCTACTCCTTAAGACCATTTTTTTTCACCGCCTCTAGTTAGTGCACGAAAAGCATAATTATGTTCTGCAGTTGTATTGCTTAGCTTCTAAGGCATTTTCGAGGGGGGGAAATAATGTTGTTATTATATGTGGCGAATTTGGGCCACTTCTGCCCCAAATAAGGACGGTCGTAAATTGTACATAGACCGAGGGTACACGAAGGTTTCTTAAGTCGCTTTATCTTGCGTCGACGTAGCTTACGTCGATATAGTGCTTAGAGCGCTGTAAGAACATCCGTGTAATCACCTAAAACCACTTTCAAGTCTCTTTCACCGAAGGTACACGGAGGTTTATCTTAAGTCGTTTTACCTTACGTCGGTTTATCTTAAGTCGTTTTACCTTACGTCGACTTAAACTCACGTCGCTTTAGGAGAGAGGTGGTTACACGGACCGAGGGTACACGGAGGGTTCTTTAGTCGCTTTATCTTAAGTCGCTTTACCTTACGTCGCTTTTCCTTGAGCTCACATCGATACGTGTACACGGAGGTTTCTTACGTCGCTTTACCTTACGTCAACTTGAGCTCACATCGACGCGGGTACACGGAGGTTACTGCCAAGTCGATGTACAGTTGCGTGTATCTAATCCTCCATCAAGCAAACCCCTCTTTATTCCCAAGTCCCCATTCAGCTAGCTGGCTGACTTCGTTTTAACGAAGTGACAGGTGGCCGTCCTAGTTACGTGACGTTTATGCGCACTCTTTTCAACCAATCACAAGGGAGCAGTCCTTAGAGCGACGTAGAAAATGGGTTTTAGGTGGGTACACGTAGGTTGTTAAAGCACTTCAACTCCTTACGTCGACGTAACGAGTGGTTTCAGATAAAGCGACTTGAAATGGTTTTAGGTGGTTACATGGAGGTTCTTGAAGGGCTCTAAGCACATAAGCTACGTTGACGTTAGATAAAACTACTTAAGAAAACTCCGTGTACCCTCAGTGTATGACCGAGGGTACATGGAAGTTTCTTAAGTCGCTTTATCTTAAGTCGACGTAGCTTTATCTTAAGTCGACGTCGATGTACTGCTTAGAGCGCTTTAAGAACGTCCATGTAACCACCTAAAACGCAAGTCGCTTTATCTCAAACCACCTCGTTTCGTCGACGTAAGGAGTTAAAGCGCTTGAACAACCTACGTGAACCCACCTAAAACCCAATTTCTACGTCGCTCGAAGGACTGCTTTCCTTTGATTGGTTGAAACGAGTGTGCTTAAACGTCACGAAGCTAGGGCGGAACCTGTCACTTCCTTAAAACGAAGTCGAAAGCTCAGCTAGTTGAATGGGGACATGGGAATAGAGAGGGGTTTGGTGAGGGGGGATAAGATAAACGCGACGCTACATCAACGTAGCAGAAACTTCCGTGTACCCGTTGTCGTTTTAACTCGTTCCAACTCGAATGTGCGTGTAACCACGTCCCTCCTAAAGCGACGTGAGTTCAAGTCGACGTAAGGTAAAGCAAATTTACCCTCTGTGTACCCTCAGTCATAAACTAAATATTTTACGTGGCCAAACCATCTGAGGACAAAGCAATCTGGAACCAGATAGTTTTCGGCCAAACTTTCATTACCAAACTGTCCAAGACCAAAGTTTTCAAATTATTGGAACCAAGCTGTCACATTTTTCTTAATGGACACCCGGCCTGCCTTATAACATTCTGCCAGCCTCATAACAGTTCGCGCTGGTCGTGTTCCGCGCATATACGAACACGCAAGGTCATCTGAGATAGTAGCTCCGTTGAAGAACGTAGCTGCTGTCTCATTTGGCATTGTGCCTAATAGACGAACCAGCATGAACGCATTAATCGTGTCGTCACAAACCGGAATGATTCTTGTATTTTAACATCGCAATTTATAATTTATCTAGGCTATAGTGTCTTATTTTGCTTCGACGATCTATTGGAATAATCAATTTTAATTTTTACTTCATTACGCTTTTAGACTTTTGATCTCATGGTAATTATTAGCAAATTAGTACATGCACACACAGAGATGAAACATTATGGTTATTGTAAGCGTGCAAAGCATCATATACTTACGGGTCGTTCGTAAATAAAGTTCCATTATATTCAACAGAAAATCTCCTAGACGCCACATTTTAAAAAGGATTTTTAGCTAGGGAAAGACTAACGGTAAGGAAATAGACCTTTGGGTCCGTACTTGATGTGGAGGATCGAGAAAAATGGCGCTGGGAGGTATATTCCTTTAAGTCATAGAATGCAAACATTTTCAACAAATTCTTCTTCTGTGGACCAAGTATGTCATGCACGCCAAACTATGTCACCATATTGGGTGTGACCTTTAAATATGGCAACAATTTGGTCGTTCTGAAATTTTAAAATTGATTTTGAAATTTTGAATAGTTGAGCCTCCTACAACTGAAATAGTTAGCGTAAAGAAGTCAATTTAGCTTGTTTTCAATTTTTAACCTTTACCATGCCTCCATGTCATCATTATTAAATTTGCTCTCTGCTAGCTTTCCAATGTTTGAATGTTGGGGAGGGAACAGATAACACAGGTTCCTGTAGAGCAGCGTCAAGTGACGTCATATTGCTACAAGAGAGATACCTGCAAGGGGCACCAGATTGAAATAGTGGGTTAAACAACGGCACTTCTAGTCAAGCCAGTGCTTTGAGAGTTGATTTCGTAGGCCTAAAAAACCTTGTTTTGTCCAATCCCTTTTGCTGCTTAGGTTGTAATTGGAAAATAAAGATTCCACTTGCTTAAAAATGTCAGCAACTGCCAACAAATCGACAAAAATCGCGCGTTTTAGGCCTAAGAACTGCAGTCTTCAATAGCACTGGCTTCAGTAAGACGCTCTTCTTTTCCCCCACCAGTGCACCTTGCAGCTAACCCAGTAACTGACTCCACCATAGAGTTATATACAATAATACTACGTCGTGTCACTGCCCTATATAGTAGCTAAACACAAGCCGTCGAAGACTACACTACTATCTCTGGTAGATAACCGCTCCCTCAAAGCACAAAATATGCCCTTTCTCACAACGGGGTTGTTTTTTTTTCAGATTATTATTAATTTTTGCTTTCAGCTACGCTTAATGAGATTTTTTTCTTCTTCGCCATACGTGTTTTGAAACGGAATTAGTATTTGAACTTTTTTCCTCTGCGTCAACGCGCTTCACGCAAATCGGTCCAAAAATAATCGCTATTCCGTAATTCATAATTTTGTAAACAAAGCGTCTAATGAGAATGTGTTTCTTGCCTTCAGGCGACTGAAATTAATTGCTTGAGACAACGTACAAGCCAAGGGATTTTTATTCTTTTTTTTTTTCCCGTACTGCTTGATTTGGTTGCGTGTCGTTGAAGGTGCTTCTATCCTACCTGTTGTATCAATATGGATTGAATTTCTTCGTAATGTCGAATAAAAGAAACTGCGACAAACCTAAGTGTGTGGCAAAATTTGGGGTCTGTGTGATGATCGATGAAAATCCTCCGTTTAAAATCGACAATAAGATAATGTTTTGTAATGTCGCGTGTGTTTGATGCTTCTTACTGAAGTCAACTTTATTTCTCTTCATTAAACACATGGTGGAAAGCCAGTGTGAGCGTCTTATATAAGAACTTGTAAGATCCTTTAAGTTCTTATAGGCGTCATGCAAGATCTTGGTACAAGATCCTGTAGGATCCTGATATGTTCCTGCCAGATCCTGCAAGGCAAAAGTAAGATCTTATAAATAGAATCCTGAAGGATCTTACAAGTTTTGTTCTTCCTGTATGAACCTAAAGGATCACGGGAGAACTTAAAAAATCTTAAAGGATCTTGTATAAGACCGTCTCACATGGGAGGGCTCGATAAGGGTAAAAGAAATACGGATGCAAACCTATTTACGTTCCGTTTTGGACTTATATGTCAGTCTGTCTACCAACGACCTTTGAGACCAAAGACTACCCACTGAGCCATGTCAAGCCGTGTCAGTATGGCTCAGCGGTAGGACGCCTTTGGTATCAAAGGTCGTGGGTTTAATTTCCCGCTCAGGCAGTCCGACGTGTAAGTCCAAGAGGCAACGTAAATAGTTTTGCCTCCGTAGTTATTTACGTAGTTGTCTTCATCTCATCGTCTCTTATGTATAGGCATATGGTACTGGCCGGATCGCATAATTTTTTTTTCGTAAAACAGTTCAGCAAAACTAAATACATAGCTCGTCATGCAGCCAAACACCGTTAAATCCTACTTAAGTCACCTAACCTAACCTAACCTAACTGCAACAACAACAGATCAGCAATAAAGTCAATGTACACATAATCACCACTATTGTGTGCGCAGCGTATCTTGAGTCCTGCCGGTATTTTATGAACGGCTACGTCTTCCTGGAGGGAGCGGCTTTGATCGACGGCCGCCATTGTTTTTGTAACCATCTGGGATATCAACAAGGCACTCTGCTACCAAAAATATACAATCTATTATCTGTGTTCGTTCTGGGGCGAATTCAAGATAGCCCGCGGACACTAGAGTAGGTGCTAAGTAACGAAGTTTCGTAGCGAGATCCGGCCGGCCTGTCTAAACTGTTTACAAAAAAAAAATATATAGCCGGATCTTGGATGAAAGCTAGCATAAGCCATTAGATGGGGCAATATGGTCGCCTAAAGCGCCGCTGATTCGATTTTGATTTGTCCTGTTGCCATATTCTGTCAGCGGAGGGACAGCGGTAGTTATAGCCCAAACGAAAGCCAACTGAGAAGCTGCCTCTCTTTCCCTTGGAACACTTTTTGGGTAGACGAACGTGTCGCTATTTATGCCAAGCGCAGAGACACAACTTAAGGGCGCGTTTACGCAGCGACTCGCCTTTGCATTCTCGCAGCTAGAACTCAATCGCGATGGCAAAGGTGACATTGCCATGGTAACAACGCTAAATGGATTAGCTAAATCCGACATCGTGTGAGTAAATACTTGCAGTCTTATAATCCGTGCCAATAATATAAAGAATTCCTCATGACGAAACAATTTTCCCAAACGCTTCTGAACTCACGTTATTTGCTGTATTCGTTGCGAGGCGGCGGACGTAAAACCGCCGCCATGTTGGAATTTCATCTGATTTCTAGCTTCTAGCTGCGAGAATGCAAAAACGAGTGGTTGCGTAAACGTGCCCTAACTATGGTCGAGTGGTAACTTTAAAAATAATTTTTAAATCTGTGATAAAAATTTGTCAGGGAAATCTACGCAAAATAAAGATTATTATTTTGAAAACCACCACTAGCTATATATAGATGTCGCTACCTACGAACAAAAAACCGTGTTTTAACGGCTGGCTGAATTCTGACCACGTCTCCATCAGTACCACCATAGTGCTTCCACTTACAGGAAATGTTTCCCTTTTTAGGGGAAGAGTGTTCTTAAAGGGGGAAAAAATATTACACCGGAAAAAAGGGAAAAAATGGGGAGATTCTGTGTTTTGTTTGTAAGTTGCGGTTTTCTCTTAGTGACTCACGATCATGTCTCCATCCCGACCCAATTCTCGAAAATTCTGCAATATGCCCACAATCTTCTACTGCAACAGACTCATTTTAACCACTTGCCCTTTCAGTCATTTACAATTTGGTTAGTGTTGTTTTTCGTCTTTTGCTGGTTTATTAAGACGAAAATTATGACAGTACTAAGTTTTATAACTTCATCCATATCCTATACTTCTAATAGGAGCGGCTGGAGAACTAGTTCTAACATAGGCGAAGAAAGGCCGGGGGGGGGGGGAGTTGAGATTTAATGGCGCGTTGACAGCTAGGTCGTTTGAATTATTATGGAAAGATTGAGGGCACGATGTCGCAAGTTGGGACAAAGGTGGAAAAATAGGGAGGACAATTTACTAGTTTAAGTAATCGAAATTAGCTCTTACTCGCTTGGCCTTGGTTGGATTGGAATGAAGGAATGGAGCTAAGCACCTTAAACAGCCATGGTCACATTGCTGGCATGGCAACCCTCGACTTACAATGTTCATTGACTTACAGATGGTTCACAATACTTGTACATTGTTGTACACGAGTTCAAATGGTTTCAAAGGGTTTAACGAGCGTTAACCACTCCTGGTCATCTACCCGAAGCCCTAAGGCCCTATGTCTGCAGCACCCAGATTCCCAGGCGGTCGCCCACCCAGGTATCAATCAGGCCCAATGCTGCTTAACTTCGGGGCAGAAATTGAATTCAGGGCAACAGTGATAGTTGCTTGGAGGATAAGGCAAACTGAGAGAAAGGTCAAGCAGGCAGGCAAGCAATACTGAGTTACATCAGCATAATCTGCAGTAATAAGCACACCCAGTGTCCCTGGCGATCACCTAGTATCCCGCGTTTCTTCGTTCATTTCTTCGCAAGATCTCTGGCTCATTTAGGTTTATTTAGCGGTAAAGTAGTGCTAACGTCTAGTATAGCACAAATAAATAGATTTGTTAAGGGCTGCTAAATTGACAATTAGCTGGTCAGAATGAAGAAACACATTGTAAATTTTTTTATTCCCATTTTACAATTTTATTTTCGTGCGCAAATCAATTTCGCGCTTTGGCTTTGAGGCTTTGAGGCTATTGGTTTCATTCTCTTTAAAGCCGAGTTGAAATAAGGCCAGGTTTTTCGTCTCACTTTACGTCAGTGACGTCACACGGTTTTGTTTGGTTTTTGGCTGGCAAGAGCGTGCTTCTTACTCCGTTTGCAATCGACTTCCGGATTGTATGTGTAGTGAATTCTTGTGTCGTTCGAATGAGATGTACAAATTGTTTCCACATCGGTTAGCAGTGGCGCGAGCAGACATCCCCCGCCCCCCCTTCGACCCCATACCCATCCCTTGAAAGAACGAGAGCCAACCTTTGGTAAATAACACCACGTCTTTAAATTTTGCAGACGTCGCCTCCACTTGCCAAAATATTTTTTAAAGGGCCTTCTTGTAAAAGAACAGGGAGACGTTCCCCCTTCCTCTCCCCCATCCTCCATATGGTGGGGGGGGGGACGAGTTGCGTTAATTTTTGTTGCACTGGTTTTTAAGTCGCCTAGAATTAAGCTATTATTTGTCGACAGAGGTCACCACTTGTCGGCGATGGTTATAAGTGTAAGCCGTGTCGTCAAAGGCCAGAATTAGCTATTGCATTGCTTTTTTTAGGGTTGAATGATTGATTGATTGATATTTTATTGAGCCGATAAGGCCTCTAAGCCACGGCCAAACACGAATCCAAACAATGCCAGAATTAGTGATTTGATTTGATTCTTTATTGAGCCAAGAACAAAGATGCGGCCTTCAAGCCATGCGCTCAGTCTGTAAAGACACACGCTAGTGTGTCGCCCGCCAAGATAAAACGATAACATCCAGATAAAATATATATATATGAGCATGGCGACCACTAGACACGTTGTGTTTTTACAGCAAAGGTAGTTTGGCTGTTTTCAGTCATCTGAGGATAAATAACAATGCGACAGAAAAGCTTGAAACTTGTTTAATCGGGAGACTTTGGTTTCCTGACACCATAAAAGTCACTATTAATGACACAGCTTACCGTTTTCTTGTTGAAAAAACGACGTGAATAACATTGACATTTGCCTAATTACTTACTGGCTACTGGTAACGCTTTTATTGTATCACGAAAATAAATTCTTCCATGGGTGAATAAAGCTGGTTCTTAGCTCATTTTACAGGTATTGATCTGTAGATGTGCCCTTTTCATATGGTTCTTTCCAATTGGTCAAGTGGTTCAGGGGTTAGGGAGCTCCAAACGACCAAATTGATTGTTTTACATTGTTTTAAACGTTGTTATTATGCAACAATGCCAAACTGAACATTAAAAAAATCCGTGCTTAATAAAAAATAGAAAATCTGAGTTTGTTAAGAGATACTGCTGTCCTCAGAAATAAATTAACTAACTGTCCTAAAAACGAAACAAAGTCAGAAGAAAAATATATGGATCAGAAAACTAAATTGGTGTTTCCATCTCATAGTCGCTAAGAAAAACAAATGGATTTCGTCAATTTGGACCAAAAATATCTGATATCTACCCCAAAACAAAACTTGTTAAGGATTCCCGCCAAGCTTTTCGGCCGTGTTAAGTCGTGATATCAAATGCCAAGCTCTTTCGCCAATTACTAATCCCACCGACTAAGATTTTGTTAGCTGGCGTATCCTTGTGGTGAGATTCCTTGACTGACACCCAAGAGAACGTCTGATCGAACTCCTAAACTTCGCGCTATGATGCAAAAATGTAACCCGCTGCCATATTTCTGCCCTGATTTACTTGTACGGCCTTGCTTTCGTGGGATGATATCACTAGTTTCCACGGCCATTATCTTTTGCCATCATGGCGACTTTTTTTTTTTTTTACCAGTATTGGTTTTTTCTTTAGCCGGGGGGGTAGGGGGGGGGGGGGGAGTCAGCCAGTAACGAGACATCTGTTACCGTAGGCCCACGAATTTTGATTAAAGCCGCTTTTCAGTTGAATCAGATTTGATAACGTTCCGTCTTTGGGTAATGACGTACGGTTCGTAATATTTACCCAACAACACCGGAAGTAAATATCGTCCGCGTTGTATTTACGTCATTATTCAGAGCCGAATGAAATAAAAATGAAATCTGTTTCAGCTTTCGGCGATGGGATTCATTCCTCGTTTTCCGCTTCCCCACTCCAGTTTCTTTTTAATGTAACGTTTCGTCCTTTCAATGCACGTTCGCGTGGCTTTGTTGGCTTGCCAGGCTAAACAGAACGTGTTGTTTGGGCGGCATGTCTTGCTATCTTGTTTTTTTTAAAGAAAAGCCAATCACTTGCCCTCAGCTACAATTGCCTTTCGAAAATAGTCCGAAAGGAACAAACTATGGCTCAAAATTGCCTCGATGGCTGTAGGGCTTCGTGCCAAACGTGACTTTTCTCATCGCTTGCGTGCTTGTCTTCCCCCTCCCCTCCCCTCCTCCTCCGCCCACACCACTCTTCGCCCCCAGAGCCTCCCCCCCCCCCCACCCCCTCTCCTCCCTACCCAACTTCCCGGTCCGCCATTCCAACAGCGTCTCTTTACGTGTTCTTCTTCCTATACGAAAGAGCGATAGGCCTACACGCAGGAAAGTAAACCATAAACCCAAAATAATAGCTATTTTTGGTCGTTTCGAAATATTTCGAGTAGGCGTTTGGTGGTAAAATTAAAGGGTTATTCGGAGTACAGTCAGTCATAATAGTTATTTACCGTTATTTTACCGTTGCCAGGAGCTTTAATTTTAACTTTAACTTTATGCTAGATGTCAAAGCGCCAAAACTTGGCATTATATACATAAAAAGGTTAACAAAAATAATTAATAGTAATAGTAATGAACATACAGAGTATCTGGTTTGATAGCAGTATCGTGAGGGCACAGACATCCGAGAGGGCAGGGGCTGTAACAGCGGATGCTACGACGGCTGAGCTGCTTATAACGCACTTTGGTTGACACGGAGTTTCAATATAAGCTTTTTCGGTGGTTATAACGACTTTTACGATATAAGCACAGTTTGGGCTACAGTCCCATCATGGGAAATGAAGCGTCGGGGTCTTAGTTAAAGGGGCCTAACCTTAATACTACTGGTATTCGCTGCCACCAACGGTGGAAATTAATTTAATTGTTTTAACTGAGGATAAAAGCTAAAGATGGGTTACAGAAGTACATATTTATTTTACACTCAAACAATTAATCACTTAGAGAACGAACTGAAGTTTAACACTCCTGGTTTTAATAAATGCAGTTAACAAATGGCAAAATACAGTTTACAATTTATGTTCCCTAGAACAGCTTTTGACAAAGCGGGAAAAGCAACAAGTTTGAATTTACATTTTAGTAATTCGTTTCACACAATCAGACAAAAACGACAAGTTGTGTTTTTGAATAAAGAATCAAATTTTCGATTAGAAAAAGTAAATACTGAGTTCTCAGCTAGAGATACCCGATAAATTAAACAGCGTTCGCTAGTTACAATTATTCCGACAGTTTGTTTCAACACGCATGTAGATCAATCGTCCACAGTTTTGTTCCCAAGTTTACAAAACAATAGATCAACCTCCCGGAGTTTATCTAAAACTCTCTTAAGTTATAAAAGCCTCGGCTTGATTATAAAGTAGTTATTGAAGTAATGTTTCCTTTGAATCTTCAACAAAGATCAAACCGTCAGTTTAGAGTAAAATTAATTTAAACTAAGCAAGAAAACGTTTGGTTTTTAGTAAGAGAACCACTCTGACGTTATGGGAGGCAAGGGGCCAGAAATGCCAATGGCTTGCCAACCATAATTTTCTCTAGGCTAGAAGCAAAGTTAAGTTTTTAAGCTATGAATTTAGAATTGGGGGGGTCCTAAATTAAACTTTCAAAAGCTAAACTATAAACATACGAACTACTACCATTTTGCCCGGCATGGCATCCTCGGACGTGACGTCTCCACTTCCGACTGGCGTGACCCTTCTAGCTTTGAGATCTGTGAGCTGTGCTGTGCTGTGGAGGGAGGGCTGTTGGGGCTTTTTATGCTGGAGAGGGGGAAAAGCGCGGACGTCGAGGATATAGCTGCGGCCTCCTGATTGGCTGTGGGGCAGGAAAACAATGGAAAGTGGGAGGAGAAGTCGGCTGGGCAAAGGGTTTGGGTGTAGAGCCGTTTGGATGAACGAGGCCTTTGTTAAAGAATGTGCGAATTGAGTTTTGAACTCATAACAAAGTGAATAGGCTTTTATATTAAATAATTGACTGTAGGATTCGTATTTACATGACTATTATTTGGAGTGCATCGAATTAAAGCTTAGTAGAGTGGCTTTTGTAGTGAATAAATCACTACTGCTAAATTAGACAAGCTTTAATTGTAAACTGCGATGTTATGCATCACAACAAGGCGATGAAGTGTGGAGCACAAAATACTCTGGGAATGGTTTGCATTTGTGAACAGATCTTTTCAATATATGGATTTAATAGAAGGAAAAGCTAGTGGTTGCATTCGGATGGTCACAGCAGTCGGAGTTTTGGATGGAGATTTAAAGCAAACTATTTACAACAAAAAACGTGTCCGTTAAAATACCGATGTCTAAAATGGTTCGAGCTAATGGTAGAGTTCTATGGGGTAAACGAATATATAAAAAGATTAAATAATCTAGCTTAGCTAAATGCTATAACTCATTAATTAAGTTTGGATTCGGTCTGCTGAGGAAGAAAGACAGAGTTTGACTTAGGTGGACATTTTTCATAACCTTGGTGATCAAACGAGTATAAATAAAAAATATCGTTTAAGTATCTGTATCCACATGTAGATGAGGTTAAGTACCCGAAGGCAGCCCCTCCTAAGTCACAACTATGCTAGTGTATATGGGCGTTTTGCCCTAAAAGAACATGGAAAAATAAGTACAAATTTACAGGGAGTTTTCAATAATGGCGGCCGGAAGTGAAGAGCGCTACGGCAGGTTTGGAGTGTTTTTCAAATGGCTGTAGTTATTTTTCTAAGATGAATTTCAGGATTCGGTTTCCCCAGAATTGTAGCTGGAGTTCGTGGCTATTAAATGGTGAAAAGTTTGGCCGATTCTCTCTTTTTCTGGGGACCTTTTATTTTGTGCATGTCACTTATTTTTTTTTTTTACCATTTTTGGCCCTCTTTCTTAGGTTTCCTAGCTTTCTTTTTGCTCTTTTTAGAGTTCTAGGCCCTTTTTCTTCGCTGCGACCAGCATTTTTCAATACAGAAAAGCAAAATATGGCATGATTTTTTTTATCAAAAAAGGTAAAAAAAGAGTATTTTTTTCCAAAAAGGGCAGGGGCAATGCCCCTCCCTCCCCCCTCCCCCCCGTGCACTCCACTGATGATAACAGTTTAAATATCGAAATGAAAAAAAAATTATATGGCGTTACAAAAATTGATGCCGTTACGGATACAAACAAGCAACAGTTAATAATTTGCATAAAATATGACAATGCCGCTGACGTAGCTTGTTTCCGCATGACCAAAAACAATGTCGAGTACCTTTACCTTTATTTGAACTAAAAGGGCATATGGACCCTTCGTCATTCGATCGATCTAAAGGGGGGGGGGGATGAGGCTTAATGGCGCGTCGACAGCTTGGTCATTAGCCGCCAACCTCTAGTCACAGTGCAGTCGATCTAAGGCTGCTAAAACGACTTAACACTATTTAAGCCTATAATCGTGCAAACCACCTCACGCCCCCATACACAGGAACCCCAAGCTTATAGCCCACCTCAACATCACCCCAATCAACCGGCAGCACTCCCTCCCACGTCTACGACCATGTCACTATACTGTCACCACCACCAGACACAATTTCCACAGCTCTCCCAACAGTGGGGACCTCTTCCGCCCCATCCGGAACCACAGGCAACGCAGGCACCACTGGGGACTCCCCCGCAAACTGCAGTGCACCAGACCACCAGCACTCGCATTTCTTCTCGTATACGGACGTACATGCATTCATGAGCGTATGAAATTTCATTCATACGCTTGTGAATGGATAAACGTCCGTATAGTATAGGAAGAAAATAAATTTCATACGGCGTTTGAA
>JAHWFP010227456.1:0-27247 GCA_023313725.1 Lithobius niger
TGCTCTAATACGGTCAAAAATAAAATAAATAAATAAATAAGTTTGTTGCATATTTTCAACTGGTGTGGAAAGGACCACGTAGGCCGCTTACAACCAACCAACATTAATGCGATAGGAATTAATACGCGGAATGGTGCCGAAAGGATCCGCATGGAGGGCCAACCGCACATTAGTTAAGTTGGAAAAAAAACACTAAAATTTTTTTATTTTTTATTCTATTTTTCTATTTTGGGCAAGTCTCATAGAGTGGCCGCGAGTTGTTATCATACCTTAAAGAAAAAGGAATAGTCGAAATCCATGAGGCCGTGCAATAAAGAGGATGTCGGCGAAAGATTGGCATGTAACCGAAGAAATTCAAGGGACTCGAGAGTTAAGACACGAAGTCTCTCCATGTCAGTTTTATCGTGAAAAAACGCTGTACCAATTCCAGGGTCTCAATGTCACCCAATAGGTGGGGGAGACCAGACAGGGCTTGCGTATTCCAATAATGGCCTAACATAAACCTTGAAGGCACAATAAGGGTTAATTTTTTACCATACCCCTTTACAATAAATGAACCTCCCCCTTGCCTAACTCCGAATTTGCTTTATTCCAAAACTTACTACACTGTTAGAAATTTCCGTATTTTCACCGTACAACGTCCGTAAATATTTACGGAACATGCCTGTAAATATATTTTACGGAATAAGTACCGTAATTAAACTCAACAGTAATTAATTAATTAATGTTTAGCCTGACTTCAACTCATCTTTACTTAATGCTCCGTAAATTTAACAGTTTCTCAAGATAACGGGACGTCCGTTAAATTACGTTCATTTTCCTGTTAGCAGTGTTACCATTGACTGTCACCGTAAAAAAACGGAAATATTTTTTACAGTGTACTTTTCTGGGTGTCGCTAATGACCTAGCTGTCGACGCGCCATTAAGTCTCAATTACCCCCCCCCCCTTTCTGGGTGCTTATGAAACGATAAAAGTCGACAATGAAAAATGCATTTTCAGTAAGAAAGAAATCGGCCGGCAATGCTTTCGCATTGTTCACGTGTGGAACTGAAGTCTGAAATTATTTCTAAAATATTTCAAAAATATAATAGCCACAACCACAAGCCAGTAACCACAAGTTTAATAGCCCGTTGGTGCTCCTATTTTAAATTTGACGTTTTCCGTCGTATGAAACAAACCAAAACGACCAAAACACACGCTGCTTCTGACATCTATTTGCTATAGCTGCTTAGTACATTGCAGTCTCTGGGCCAATAAGCGCGCAAGAAGCTCGTACTGCGGGTCTAACACGCGAAAGAAGAGAGTGCAGTGGTTGCCGAGTTGATTCTTCCTGAAAAAGCAATTTTATTGTTGACTTTTATCGTTTCATAAGCACTATGAAAAACAGTACGTTTTGGAATAAACCAAAGCTAAGGGTGGGCAAGGAAACTTCACTGATTGTAAAGGCTTATCGTATTAGAACTGAGGAGAAACTCATCTATAGAAATGTGCGGTTGTTAGTCGAGATTAGCCAAATTTTGCATTCTGATTTCTTTTCTGTTTGTCGTCTTCATTTTTTTTAGGGAGGGGGTCAGGCTTTGGGGTTTCATTCTACCCTCCCATGTATAGCCCCTGTAAAGGTGGGGCAGCGATCCTGGTGTCTGTAGAATAATTGAAGCCTTCTGCTCAGAACGAGACCAACCCGAAGCAAATCGACTTGGCAGAAAAAAGTTCAAGTTGGATTATTGTCTTTATTAGGTTTCCATGTTGTATTTTCTTCATTTTCTGTTTCAGTCGTTGGTATGTCATTCTTTGAGCCCGCTCCCTCCTCTCATGATCGTAGCAGCTCCTCAACCTCGGCATAGCCTTTAATTGAACACCACCTTTGATTCCCACTTGGCTAGTGTCCTCATTTCATGTAAGTTAGGCGAGCGATTAAACATCGTCAATTAATGAACCACCACGACGGGTAAAGATTGATTTTAAGATTTCGTTGCATTGTGTTTGAATCCCGCCGTATTTCCAGACTTAACCCTCGAATCCTCTCCCTCCTATTGTAGCAGTGAACATCCCACTTTTAAGTTTAACTCTCATCTTCAACTCCTTCCCTCAGTTGCTGCAGCAGCAACTTCAGCACTATTAACATTGACTGATAGGTTCACTTACACGTGCCGAGATGAATTCCTGGGAGGTGGAGGTGGAGAGGTGAAGTCCCGTCAACAATTACATCAGACGAAATATTCATATGTCAGTGGACGGGGTCGGGGTCTCACCGGGTAACGCCAGGTCGTGCTGAATAAAGCATTGCCCGCCGGTTAAAGGTTGTGGCACTGGGGGATGAGTAAAATTAAAGACTGGTGAAACTAATTTAAATATTGAAAACGTGATTTACTTTCCTAAGAGCGGGGAGAGGCTTAGTCCGGGAAATACAGTTTGACGGAATGTTCTTGTATGTTTATCGCTTAGTAAATTACTCTAACCTCGGTAAGTGAATAACTACCTGTTGGTTAGCTTACTATAGTGTCCGCGGCCTATCTTGAGTTCTCCCCAGAACGAATACAGATAATCGATTCTGTTTTCGATAGCAGAGCACCTTGTTGATATCCTAGATGGTTACAAAACCAATGGCGGCCTTCGATTAAAGCCGCTCCCTCCAGGAAGATGTAGCCGCTTATAAAATACTGCCGGACTCAAGATACGCTGCGCGCATAATAAATGCTGGCTTTTCTCCGTGACAGGGTTGTGGTTAGGTTATGGGAGGTGGGTGGGGAGGTTGGGGGAGTCCCGATAACAATAAAAAACCAACAGCACCGACGAAATATTCATATGTCAGTGCACGGAGTTTGAGTTGGGGTTAGGGTCGTGCCGGTTGCACCAGATCTCGCCAGATAAGACGTTGCTCGCTGGCTCAATGTTCCGTCGTTGTGGACGAGTAAAATTAAGTCCAAGTCAAACACAGTTTATTATTTTAAGTCCCTGCCGCCACGCAGAATACAAGGATCCTGCTTGTTAGTATACTGTTCAGGACTGTTCGTTTGAGTTTTCTCACTTTTTTCATAACAGAAAATGCTAAAGTGACAAAGAAGGAGAAAAAAAAATTCTTGCTCACACGATTCTAAAGGACGCTAAAAGCACATATGTGCCTTAAAAATATTTAAAGATGGACCTTCACTTTTTTCTTCTCCTTCCACATAAAACTTTGTACCTTTTTTGCTGTGGTTATCAATTTATAATATCTTTGACCCACTCTGTCTTTAATTATGGAATTGCTTGCATTTACGTTATTGCCTTATACTTTCTCACCATATTAGCATTATTATTAAGTTACTTTTTTCAATTATGTGAAATATTTTTGAAATACTAAGAAATATTGAATATTGTAGACTCCTACAAGTTTGGCATCACAAACTTCGAGTCAATATGCAATAAACTATCATTCATTCGTTCATGTTATTAATGATATCATAATTAGAAGAAATTAATCGTGGATTAAAATGCATAGGTATGTCTATTTCGATGTCCTGGTTGACTTAGGCTGCGCTTATCCAACGAAAACTACTTTAGAAGTTATGAGGTAGTTCGAAACCTCAACAGGGCGCTAAATTTGGATCAGCCGAATCGCAACAAAACCGTAAAAATGAGTGTCCAGAAGCCTTGTTTGCAGAGTTGTTTCCTCTCTTTATTTATCTTTGGGGCCAACACTGTTCAACACTGTTGAAAGACAAACTGGGTAGGTTGCTCGTCGCTCTTGGGGCTCAATAACCTAAAATTTTCTGTTTTAACTTGACATGTACAACCATTAAAGGGATATGCCTCCCAGCGCCATTTTTCTCGATCCTCCACATCAAGTACGGCCCCAAAGGTCTATTTATTTACCGTTAGTCTTTCCCTTGCTAAAAATCCGTTTTAAAATGTGTCGTCTAGGAGATTTTCTGTTGAATATTACAAACTTTATTTACGTTCGTCCCGAACATATATGATGCATCGCGCGCCTACAATGACCTTGAAGTTTTATCTGTGTGTGTGTGCAGTATTAATTTTAATCGTTTGCTAATAATTACTATGAGATCAAAAATCTAGAAGGCTAACACAGTCAAAATTAAAATTAATTATTCCAATAGATCGCCGAAGCAAAATTATAAGACACTAGTCTAGAAAATTATAAATTGTAATTTTAAAATACAAGAATCATTCCGGTTTATGACGACACAATCAATGGGTTCACGCTGGCTGGACTATTAGGCGCAGTGCCAACTGAGACAGTAGCTACGTTTTTCGCTGCGAGGAACGAAGCTACCGTCTCAGTTGACCTTAGCTGTGGTAAATACGTGGATGTGATCGTCGCGTGGGTGTTGTGAGGCAGGCGGAAGGTTATAAGGCAGGCTAGATGTTGCTTTAACTCAAATTTTCGTTGTATTCCTGAGTCACGAACGTTGACAACTTACCCCTCGAACTTGAAGCCATGAAGATTTCCTTGTAGCTCAGCAGGCTGCTGGATCGAGTGGCAGTAGGACAGGTGTCATTCTTTGGTAATCACCTGTGACGTTAGGCCATAACACATAGGTGCTAATGACCTAGCTGTCGACGCGCCATTAAACCTCAATCCCCCATGCTAGCCATACTGACATGACCGTATGTCGCATTTTTCATTATTTTTAATTTATTTGTTAAATGTGACGCTCTTCAATTTGAATTAAACCTAAACCAAAATTATTACACATTGAAATGCACGTTTATTTATCACTAATCGAGCCCATTTGACTCTTCGTTCAGTAATTACACTTTTATTGCCGTACCGCATCACAGTTCAAGATTTCGATGATATCCGTTAACGCACAAGCAATATGACTCAATGACGAATGACCCTGTATTAGCCTACAAGGGTTTTCTGTTGGTGTTTACTCGGTTGCCAAGCGACCCACCACCGTTCAAGCAGCAAAAACTCAATGACGAATTCCCTTCACCAAACAAAGAACAACAGAGCTGTCAACAATGACATTTTTGCATAAACATTGTGGCACGCACAGCTGCATTGTCAAGTTTTCTGAGCCAAAGAACGTCAGCACGATTCGTTGTTTGTAGTGCGCGTGCTTAACAATTAGCAAAAATGTTGAGCTTAACAATTAGCCAAAATGAGCGCCCGGCGTTCTCGTGATGATATGCAACAATGGCTCGATGCCGCGCATCTCGACATTGTTGCATCTCATCCCTCAAACAGCGTGTGATATCCTATATGTGATATCCTATATCCTATAATCCAGTGCTATACTTTGTTCCACATTATGTTTTCAGAAAACTGACTGTATGACGCCACGTTTTCTTCCACTACGAGTGCAAAAAATCCGTAATCATCCCATTCGTAAACTCTAACAGTAACTTTATTGAGTCTACAAATGTGATATCCTCATGTTTTTGCACTCTTAGTGCTAGCAAACGAGTCCTCGTCCAGTCAGTTTTCTGAAAACATAATGTGGAACAAACTATAGAAGAGTACGGAGAAAGTGAAAACAGTTGAAAAGTATAGGATATTACCCGTTTTTGAGTGCTGAGAGCTGACAATTTCGAGACGAGCAGCGTCGAGACATTGTTTGGATATGAGCACGAGGAAAGCGGGTGATATCCTATTTGTTACCCAGTCTTTGCCTCTCAGTCCGACAAGCATTGTTGGCTACGTTCAGTCGCGCTCGGTGAATGTGTGTGCTCGCGCTCGGTGAATGTGTGTGCTCGCGCTCGGTGATTATTGCAGGTGGAATCATGTTTTTTGTTCCTTTTTTGCTATGGCAAAACAAGTTATGGAGTTTGAGGACCTATTTGACTTATCGCTTAACCATGATGAAGACAATGCGGACAATAATGGCTTATTAGGTAAAGCAGTAGAAGATGCTGCTAACACAGACGATGGTTGTAATAAAGAATAATTCAGACACATGTTTTCTGGTAGAACGATTAATTTTAATTAGGGTTGTAACGTTATTTTCAATTTTAAGAAGCCTATAAAATGATTTAATTAGCAAATTAGCATTTTTTAGTCTTAAAAGGCATAATGCACGCGTTAATTTACTGCAATTCATGACATTTAAATAAAGAATACTTGCTTAATATTTTTTATTAATTTTTATTTTGGTTTGTGCCATTAATACAACTCCACTTGTCACGCTATCTATAATTCACGAATTCGTTAATTTGCTGTGGTTGCTGACGCTTAAATAAAAACTCTTTCATAACTTTTTTTTTTTAATTTATGTATTGTCGGTCTATAATAATCATGAATGCATCCGCCATTTTAGTGCTGAGAGCCAATCCGCCATTTTGATGCAAGAGATCGGCTCTCAGCACTGCAATGGCGGATATATTGCACTGTGCGTTCTTTTTTCATTGTTGCGCTCCTGCATCGTTACATTGTTAAAAGAGGACTGAGAGGCAAAAACTGGGTAATACAGACATTTGAAAGTCCGCCGTAGTACCAAACTGCTTCACGACTGCTTCGTCTCCCATTGTTACCCTCCAATGCATCGCCTCAACAAATATTTTTTCCATTTAGTTTTGAGCGGTACTGTACTAGCTAATGTTAAATTTTAGAATTACTTCTCGTTCTTTAAGAATAACTGGTATACGCAGCTATAAGTATGTACAGGTTCACGGTTTTGTAGTATTGACCTTCATGCATAGAGTGCCTTAAACGTCAAATAAGCAGTGAAATGCTTTTCTGAGCTTAACTAGCATTTACGCAGACTTAAGCAGAGTTAAGCAGAGACTTCACATTTTTACGCTATGAAAAACGTCGCTATAAATAGCTTCTTTCCAAAATTTGGAGATGTGTGAGGAGAAATGGATTTTACTGGGTTTACTTGTATCTAAACCGTGCGCAATGGCTGTTTGCCGTGACGTCACCATGAGTAGCCAATGACGAAGGAGAACAACGGCTGTTTGGCCGTCTGATTGGAATAGCCCAGTCAGGTGATATGCACGTCACAGCAAACAGCTATGGCGTGTGGTATACAGTATATGATTCTTAAAATGAAAATGTAAACAAGGGGATACAGCGACTACCTAGTCGCAACCGGGCTTCTGTCACTACCTCCGCCATTTTCGAAAATTGCGATCTCTATTACATAATCTAAAAGTAGTAATCATCAGAACTACCGGTTAAAAATGTATTAGCTTTTAGATTTGGTTTTAGATTTTTGTAATAATTGTCATTTTTTAGGCCTAATTTTTGCCTGCCACTTTAATTTTGTAAGTAGCAGGTTGCGTTTCTTCATGTAGTGGTTAAATGCGACGATGAAATGTTATTATATTCAACAAGAGGTTTCCTGACCAAACCAGACTCACAGTACATAGAATGCAGTGTTTAAATTTTCAGCACAAGCACAAATATTTGTGTACCTTGTTCACAAACAAAATGGTAAAAATTAACAAAGAAAGGGACCAGCCCTGTAACATGGTTGCACCCAGCTAGGTTTTACAGGGCTGGTCCCTTCCTTTTATAATTTTTACCATTTTGTTTGTGAACAAATACACAAATATTTGTGATTGTGCTGAAAATTTAAACACTGCATTATACGTACTATGAGTCTGATTTGGTCAGGAAAACCCTTGTTGCATATCTCCATTCACTCACAATCTTATCGTTTTGCAAATTTTATTATTTTATTGAGTTATATGGAGAAAGCCTATTAGTTATAGAGCAGTGACACGACGTAGTATTATTGTATATAACTCTATGCTGGAGCCTTAATGGGTTAGCTGCAAGGGGCACTGCAGAGAGAAACAGAAGGGCGTCATACTGAAGCCGATGCTGTGAAGCCGATGCTGTGATTTCTTAGACCAAAAACGCGCGATTTTTGGTGTTGGAGAAAACAACGTTATTTTAAGCCTAAGAAATCCGCTGTTCCGTTGTTTTTCCCTCCATTTTTATGTAGTGCACCTTGTAGTTATGCCCTCCAAAACCCATACTGCTGCCAATCTGGCGGCAAATGTCACTGGTCTATAAGGAAGCAAGGATGTGTTAATTTTCCGTGTTTTTTGTTTTTAATTCACTTGACTACCACCGATAAAGTCGACGGACGGACAAAGTCGTTCTATGCTCTTCAACACTGCTACGTCCGATGAGATTTACCTAGCAAAATTGTCCCTCTTTCCTTTTGGCGTCATGGCTTCGGCTGGGAGCGCGTCAAAAGCTAAAGCTCCGTCGGTTTTAATTGGTAGATTAATGGGTATTTTTTCGTTACTTTAAATCGTTATGGTTATACAAAGGCAATGGCATACCCATCAAGGGTCCACGTTAAAAAAAAATCGAAAAAATGTCGACACGGCCCTAACTCTTCGTAGTCTCATAATCTCATCATCTTTAGTTTTCCATTATTATCTTCACGCCACTTCCCCTTCACCATATATCCGTTTTAACTGCTTACAACCTCTCTTGTTTCATGACCTACAAAAAAAAAATCAGATAATTAACTTGCATTATGTGATACAATAGCGGAAAAAACATCGATTGTACGCCCACGGCATTACGATGATAAACGATTTTTAATTACGTCGACGGTCAACCCGAGCCTCATGTGCCAAGAGAAAAGAAGATAGGGTTTTTCACGTAAATAATAGGCTTGAGTTAAACCTAACTTTGCAGTCAGCCACAAGCTGATTTATAAAGCTTCGTGTTGCTGAACCTGTAGAGAGGTGTAGTCATTAACGGACAGTAAATTGCAAAATGTTGGTTTGTCGATTGGTTAGTCGTTTGGTTACACTTTTGTAGTATGGTTGGGCCCTAACGAAAGATCCGACTGTAACGGAATTTGCTACATTGCTTGCAACACCGAAAAGTATTTTTGATCTCGAATTTGCTGTCAACAGATCAGTTACTAAGGAAGAATGTTGACTTTTTCGAAGTTATCCATCTAAACAAGCAACGTTATAAATTTGGAATTCTGAATATAGTTAGGGAATTCCAACGAAGCAAACACCGTGCTGCTGTCAAGCGACTGAACTTTTAAAAAATGTGGTCAATGCAATTCAACAGAACAGCTTCTTTACTAATGTAGTTTCTGTGTATTTGTGAAGTTTCAGAACAGGATGTTTATATGCAGATGGTAATATTTAAGACAGGTAAAGAAAAAAGGACCACACAATTTCTAATTAGTCTTTTTTAAACACATTGCCTGTGAATTAGATCAACTCTTCTTTTAACTACAATTTGACTAGATTCCTAAATTCCGTATTTTTCAACTTGTCTTAAAGTGGCAAATGATTCATCGATTCACCAAAAAAAGGTGTCACAAAAGTGGAAAATTAGGAATCTATTTCGCTCCAATCTTACCCATCAGAGTTATTTGAAAAATTAGTCCACAAACACCTCTACAATCATGTTAAAGGTTATTATAATGTTAAATGACATGTTAAATGACAAGTTAAATGTTAAATGACGTGTTATTATGATGTGAAATGACATCGAATTGATTGAGGCGCTTCTACGGTTTTGAGGGATTTAACCTATTGAATCGCTTGAGCTACGACATATTAAATTTGATCCAGTCCTCACTTATAAAATATTGCATGGAATGTTAAAAGTGGACCTCCCTATTTTTGAACACGTTCCGGGCAATATAGTCACGCGCGGCCATAGTTCGAAACTTGCAGCCCACAGACATCTACTCGTCTTAATTTTTTCTCGGTTAGGGTTGTGAAAATTTGGAACGCCCTTAAAGCAACAACTGTGGACAAGGCCGCGATGCTTGGTCTCTGTCGAATGCTGAAGCAGGAAAATCTCCAAGATTTCTTGAAGCGAC
This sequence comes from Lithobius niger, assembly GCA_023313725.1. Classification (NCBI taxonomy): domain Eukaryota; kingdom Metazoa; phylum Arthropoda; class Chilopoda; order Lithobiomorpha; family Lithobiidae; genus Lithobius; species Lithobius niger. The sequence goes on from JAHWFP010227456.1 coordinate 9,769, forward strand.
AATTTACAACCTAATTAAAAACTCGGCGCGGTATTAGTGGCTCAACACCGTCAGCAGACCGCCCATGTTCTGGTGGGAAATTTAATTATTTATAAATAGGATCTTTCTGAATTCCGACATGGTTTTTGTGAGAAAAAATCAGCCATTACAAACTTTTGCTCCCTCTGAGATTATGTTATCAAAGCCATTGATGAAGGGAATCAAGCAGAGATTACTTAGGCAGCATTTTGCCAAAGTTCTCGACTCTGTTAGTTTGGTTTTCTCTTCCGTAAACTCGGGAAATTAGGTATTCATGGAAAAATACTAAGCAGGTGAACATTTTTATCTGAATGATAAAGCAGTGATCCCGTCCTTTCCCCTTGGAAATCCAAGCACGAAATATTACCAATTCTTGTATTTGTTCGACTGTGGCTTCTTAGCGGTGTTAGTACTATCACACCACTTTATTTAATCATCAGAGGCTGTGAGGCCAATATTGAAAAAAAAATTAGTAACTTTGACTGGTGACCGAGTCCAGAAAAACGGTCGGGGCTGTGTCGTGTCTTGGGTCGCTGATTGAGTGAGTGGAGTGAAAGTTTGATTGACGAAACTTAATTAGGTCAAACATGGACATACACATGAGAGACCAAACCGTACCAGTGTTGCAAACGGTGCATCCAACACCACCCGTAAGTACAGCAAGCAATACAACATCATTAGCCACCAAAAGTTTTTTTCGTGCAACGATGTTTGAGTAAGTCAATTTTTAAAAGGCTGCAACCACTGATTTGAGTCGCAGGATGTGCTGATTGAGTGAGCGAAGCAAAAGAAAATCAGCGTTTGTTAACAAGTGTGCGCAAATATTGGATTGAAGAAACTTAATTCGGTGAAAAATGGGCATACACTTGAGCAACCAAATCGAACCAGTGTTGCAAACGGTGAATCTAAGACCAGCCGTGCGTAGCACAGGCTTCCTATAGTAAAATAATAAGATGACAGGAAGCCAGAGTGGTGCACAAAGACACAAGTGTAATTTATGTTCTCATACTCGTCTTATGTGTTTCGTGTGCAGCTTGAAAACGGGCAATCTTCCCACCTGAAACGTCGCATTTTGCGTGTTTTTGTGCACAATTCTGGCTTGCTATCGTTTTATTACTGTATTGGTGCTTTTACCCTTATGGTGAAAGTCAAATCACGATTTTTTGGTGTTTTTTTTTCTACGTAAATCAGCTTTATCTTATCAGATTCAAGAAAGCCACATTTTTACAAAGTGTACTTATTCTACGCAGTAGTACCTTTAAATCCATTTCCTGAAATACGATGACCAGAGCTTGTCACTAAAATTGGTTAAAAGGGGACCGTGGCAAAGTCTCTGTCAACCTCTTTAGAACGTCTCACATTCATTGGAAACTTGTTTTATTTCCTTTTTTTTTGTGTGTTTTGCGCCAGTCATTTTTTTTGTTTTTTGTTTGTAGCGGTCGTTTTCTCCATGACTACCTGTAAACAGGTCTGAGCGGCAAACTACTGAAGTAAGAGTGCTATTATCAGCCCAGCTGAAGTGGTTTGTGGGTTGTCAAGTGTTCTCAAATTGGTATACCTGGTGCGGGTGGTGATTGGTACAATTAGAGTTTGAAGTGGAACGTGTGGCAAACCATTACCGATCGATTTTGTTTCACTGGTTTTTTTTTCTATGTGACAAACATCTCACGAACTTGGAAATCAACCAGACTACATCGATCAAACCAAGGTGAAGGCTCATTAGGTGATCGACAAGTGTTGCAGGAGGAATGTGACATCGTATCTCTTTTCTGTGATCGAATCGTGATAAAACTTTACGAGTTTCTAAAAATAATGTCTTATGTAAAGAATCAATTTTTTATACTGCTGGTCGATATGTAGGCAAACATGGTTGATACGCAGGATGTGCTCTGTGGTGGCACTCGTTTCCATCCTGCTTTCTAGGGTTTTGTACTGATTATTATTTATCTGTAGCTCTTCAGCTGTAATGTGTGGCACGGTGGCATCCCAGACCACTGCATTGTGACTGTGGTTGGCACTACTGACGTAGCTATCGACACGCCATCCCCTTCAATCTCCCCCGCCCCCCCTCTTCAGCTGTGTGATGTATTGTTTGCCAAAATAGGCTAGATTTGTCAAGATGCGGGCGCAAATTACCAATGTGTTGATGTGCCCTTCCGAACTTCTTTTTATCGTGACTGGCTACTACGTAGTGAGACTGTTATGATAAAATGCACCCCTACTCTTCTAAAAAAAAAAATGGGCTACCAACATGTAAGACACTGAAAGCAACATTTCGGGAACAGATTACTCCTGTTATTAAGCAAAACAGTAACCGTTAATTTTTATTTAGTACATTATATTATACAACTGTACCCCGGTGTCCCGGTGTCTCTGTAATGTGTGGTGCAGTGGCAACCCGGACCACTGCACTGTGACTGAGGTTGGCGCTAATGACCAAGCTGTCGACGCGCCATTAAGCCTCATCTCCCCCCCCCCGGTGTAACATACGCCAGTCTAGCTTCTTCTCGCACCTCTTGAACCTCCTCGAACCCCCAGAACCCCCTCCCCCCATTGCGTGCTCAGATCCGCCCCCTCCCTGCACCCCACCCCTTGCCTGCCTATACCTACCTCCCTGGCTGTCTGAGTTTGCTTCGAGTATGATGAGTTTGATGCAGTGTATCTCATCCCAACTTGTACAACTCTTCCATTGTTGTAGCTGTGCCTTAATTTAGTGAAGATGCACGGCTATAACAATGAAATCATTGTTGGACTAGAGTGCCGTGCAATCTTACTACCATGAAGACTACACTGTGCCACGGAACCGAAAGAAAAAACAAAGATTATTAACACTACCTGAGGCTGCTGGCGAATCAGCAGCGTACGAAACACATTCACCTTTCACATTTAAAGGAATTTGAAACAGCAACACATCTGTATCTGAATCATCAAACAAATCGTCGGCTATGTTGGCCACCACCAATGTATAGCCACAATGGAGTCGACTTTCAGGAATTGGAGACTGAACGCGACTCGCAACAATGGTCTCGTTGTACAAGTGTGTTAGACAACGTTGTACGGTAACAATGCGGTAAGAAAGCCTCTGTTGATCTCGTGCCTTCGGCACTCGATCGACCTCGGCTTTCTTACCGCATTGTTGTCGAACGCCGTTGTCTAACTGATACTAAGCGTATTATGTATAGAGCTGATTGCCGGTTACTGTTCTACTTGTTGATCGACTTGTTGAGTAATCTGTTCCGAAACGTCACTTTACAGAGCCAAACCCGCAATTTTGTTGGGGGAGGGGATAGTAACTGTTAAAAAAAAAATGGAATTCAAAATGGGTCCCAGAATTCAGCTGGGGGAGCCAATGAGGTGAGCGCTTCGATCCCCTCAGCGCCCTGTAACACAACTTATTCGAATACAGGAGGCCGCAGTGCCGCTCAAATTTGAAATCCACAGTATGTCCACGGAGCGAAAAATGTAGTGAAGAGTCCAGAAAATCTTGAAGCTTGACGAATCCGGCAGTGTGTCGTCGAAAATTTGCGATATTAGGTCAGTCTCGATGAAGTGAAAGGGTGCGAACTTTATTGAAATTTGTACAACTCTTCCATTGTTGTAGCCGTCCCTTAACTTCGTGAAGATGCGGGTCTGCAACAATGAAATCATTATTGGACTAGAGTGCCGTGCAGTCTTACTACCATGAAGACGTGTACGCTGTACTGTGCAGTCTACCATGAAGACTGCACGCCACGGAATCCAAAGAAAAAGCAAAGATTATTAACACTACCTGAGCCTACAACAATGGCGAATCAGCAGCGTACGAAATACATTCACCTTCCGCATGTAAAGGAATTTGAGACAGCAACACATCTGTGTCTGAATCATCAAACAAATCGACGGCTATTTTGGCCACCGCCGTTGTATAGTCACAATGGTGTCAGCTTTCAGGATTTTGAGACTGCACGCTACTCGCAACAATGGTCTTATTGTCCAAGTGTGTTAGACAACGTTGTTCGGCAACAGTGCGGTAAGAAAGCCTCTGTTGACCCCGTGACTTCGGCACTCGATCGACTTCGGCTTTCTTACCACATTGTTGCCGAACGCCGTTGTCTAACTGGTACTTGTATTTTTTAAGCTCTTTTTCAGCAATTTTGACGCCTCTGAAAAGTTTAAAAAGCCTTTTTTTAGAATATTTTTTCCATGATTTGAGTAAATGTCTTGTTTGTATGCTTATGTTACATTGTGCTCTTTAACTTCAGGTCCTGGTGGAAGGTGCCACTTGCCCGTTTTCTCCCCTTCCGTAACGTTCTATTCTTCCGTAGGCTTTTCTCCCCTTTCGAAATGTTGAAATTACAAACTAAGATATGACAGAACCGTAAGAACTTCCATTAAACCCTACGATAAAAGGTGCAATACGTAGCAGTTGTACCACTGCCTACAGTTGCACCTTTATGATGGGTTTTAATGGAAGTTGCTACTGTTCCGTTATCTCTGGGTTTGTAGTTTCATCGTTTCTCTGTATAGCATTAATTTTTCAATCGTGTTCTGTGTCTTTAGTTGGAATAATTCTAAAACTTGTACAACGAGGTGTGTAACAAAATTATTATTTGTGGGGAAGACGTAAGCAGTAAAATTCAACTTGAAAATAACTCGTAGCGGCGTAAACAAAATTTTATAGTTGCAAACGTCTGTGAGCTTAAATTGATAACAAGATCTCAGAAAATAAAACAGATTTCATTGTAGTTTCCGCTTTACGATTGTGCCGAATTAATTTTAGAACCAATTTAAATTTAGATGTACATCGCTTTTACAAGTGGTGCAACTTTACATCACAAACAATACAGTGTGGTATTATTAAAATGCATTAAATTCCACCACACGACCATCGAAGTAATGGATACCACACGCGGCGATAATGAATATTTCTGTAGCTTACGAGATTATTTTGATGTACGTTTCTGGCAGAGCTTCCTGCTTTCTCTACTTTAAGCTACTTAAAGAGTACAAGGCGCGGATCCAATCTTGTTACCGCAATGTAGGGGTAAGAATTGTCTACAGGGAACGTCGTGCGAGTCTGTCGCTGAACGTGTGCGGTATTCTCCATAGTCTGCAAAACTGGACGATGGCTGAAGGCCGATGAAAAGGAATAAAAAATTACTTGGTAACATAAAATGTTAACGTAAAGCGGAACAACTTAGGATATACTAATAATAATAATAATAATAATCTTTATTTGCATACGTAGCTCGAAGTTTACACGAAACTTGTGTAAGCAGCAGTACACGAAAAACAAATACATAATAATAATAATAAAAGGTTTATTAACTCGTTAGTGGAAAGGAGCTTGAACAGCACAGCCACTTATATAACTCCTAGCAAGGATTTATAGGGTTGGGGAGCAGAATTTGTGACTTAGACCCCCTACTGAAACGTCTTAGATTCAGTCCTACTAGTTTCTTCTTAGTTTATCGATGGCGCCATGAGTTTTATATAGGAATTTCTACTCAGTTTTCAGCCTAACGTTAAACTAAACTAAACGAAAGCAGCTTGTATTTAATTATTATTTAGTTTAGCTTAGTTGTAATTTAGCTTAATTAATATTTGGACTGAAAAATGAGAAAAATTACCAGATAAAGCTCGTGGCGCCCTCTGAAAACTCGGATGGAACTAATAGGAATTAACGTAACACGCTTCAATAGGGACTTTTTAGAGTTAGAAATTCTCCTTACCAACCCCATCAATTCTTGCTTGGTTCTTGGTCCAAGTCATTAAAAGAAGTTTAGAAATCAGGCGAGACATGTCAACCAGGCAAATCGAGGACTAATTCGGGTCTCTTCAAGAACCCTCTAAAGGGAAGACTGCTTCGAACTGGAAAAATGCGCCACAGTGGGAGTAAGGACCACTTCCTCCGACAGCGAATTCCATGGGTGAACAACCCGGACAGCAAAGAAGTTTTAATATACACTCTAGCCTAGCCGAGGCAACCTCTAGATTAAAAGAGTGGCCTCTTTTGGCCTTTCTGAAACAAAATTATCGAAGAAGGGGATGTCAATCTGCAACAGCCCCATTGGCGTTTGGTAGCCTACTTATTAGAAATATCCACCGTGAGGTTTTTTGTGATTAGACCTAACGCTTTTCCATAGGGTTGCTTGCCCTCCCAAGGTTATGAAGAACCCACACAGTTTAATACATACACAGTTTAATCCCCCTCCGCAGGGCCAAGAAAAAAATGTACTCTTTCAACTTAATATTTTTTGATGTACTCTTTAATAAGGGTGCATCATTGGTCACACTGCCCTGTGTTGCGATCAGTCTGTCTCGTACGGTGTAAAACCAGATTCGCGTATTATCTCTATGTGGTAATGTTGCTCATATTGCACCCCCGCCCGCGATTTTATCCCCCACCCCCCGGGTCGCGAACGAGGGGTTTCGCTGGGTCCTACCTACGCGCCTATTTTTTTCCGAAATTTATCATCTTAAAAATGTATTGATTTGCAGGGATAGTGAGTCATCCAAAAATTGCTTAGATGACAGGCAACACACCCGGGAGAACTTAAGAATGAAAACTTTTAATTTTCGGCAGCGAAAACAACACATTTGGGGATTTATTCACAATAGCTAAAACGCAAGCACTCTGACAGCACCAGTCAACGCATGGCACCATTCGTGAACACGACCCAAATGGAATTTCTTGGGCGAAAATTTTAAAAAGATTTTATTCTCAAGTCATTGCAGGTGAGCTGCCTGTCATCAGGGAGAGAACTTTAGACTGTTTTGACTGTAAGGGTTAACGGTCCCAGTCAGCACTTTTTTACAGCAGATGGTGAAGGTAAATTTAGAATTATAGTTTTTGCCCAATTCTCCCAGGTTATTGACTGGGCACTGTTTGCACACATCACTTAAAAATTACACTTTCGTTTTGCAAATGGGTGTTGGATCTTTCGACATGCGTTAAAGGTACATGCCTCCATATTGGCTTTCCTGTATGAATCAGTTTTGCAAACCTATGTAAATCTTGCAAACGCTTTTATTTTCCTGTTTTTTTTTCTAGCATGCTAGACAGTTTTGCTCCATTCACTTAAACTTATGTAAAAATGTTGCGAAAGCCAGTTGCGTGAGGGCACAGACATCCGAGAGAGCAGGGGCAACTTTCGGTGAAAGGGCACGCTGAGGCTTTATTTTTTTGCTTGTCACTTACTCTTTTTTTTTTTTTTTTTTTTTTACAATTTTTGGCCCCTTTCTTGCCTTTTTTGCCGTTTTTAGGGCTTTAGGCCCTCTCTCCTCCCTGTAACCAGCTTTTTTCAGCGCAGAAAATTAAAATATTGCATGTTTTTTCTTCAAAAAGGGCGAAAAAGAAGGGCATTTTTTTCCACAAATGGCAGGGGCAATGCCCACCTGCCTCCCCCTTCCCCCGTGCACGCCACTGGCAAAAGCTATATACAGCGCAGGATGCACGAAAGTAGGGAGAGGGTCTTTTTAACCGTTTCCTGAAATTATTATTATTTGCGCCAACAAAATCAAAACGCATAGAGGTCTAAATTCCTATGTAATTCTTTGAAGACATTTTTTATCTAAATATTTTCAAAGAATTACGTAAAAAGTACGACCGTCCCGACTACTACACCGAGTAACAATAGGGGGGGGGGTTGAGGCTTAATGGCGCGTCGACAACTTGGTCATTAGCGCCAATCTGAGTCACAGTGCAGTGGTCCGGGTTGCCACTGCACCACACATTACAGAGATGTTATTTAAACCCCTAATCTAAATCTTGTCATACATCTTGTCATAACAGGATTGCTATGACCAGGTGCGTGAACTGCGATGTACGTGCTTGATAACGTCTATTTATGTAAAGAAGAATTATTTTCAACGTTCTGTAAACAACCTGCATGGTATTTAGTATAGGTTATTAATTTGCTAAGCAGCACGCCCAAAATATAGACGCCATCTTAATACTTGAATTTTACCTGATAGGTGCACTTGTGTAACGACTTCCTTGCACATTTTCACTCAGAAGCTGTAAATTATCTGAATTTCTACAATGGGTTGAAGTTGATTCTGACCACCGCCTCGTAATGATAGTCATAATCGTAATGCGATTAAGAAGTAACTGTGAACGCTTATTCAGGCAGAATTCTTTTACTTTTTATAACGGATTGATCCGACCGCACGCATTAAAACAAACTCAGTTACGTATTAATGTGCAGGAAGCATTGTTGCAACCAGGATAGGCGACACATGGGGTACGGTCTGTACCAGACCTGGGAAATTTAGGAGCCTGGTGAATTTCAACTTCACCTTTCGTTGCCGATCGCACTAACGTTGCATTTCAGTAGCATATTATACCAGGCATTTAATTGAGTTCTGAAGATGCATTAGTTTACATCAAAGCGAACTCGGCAAGCTTGGTGTTTTTCCGGTGAACCCCGGGGCCATTAGCCTTATAGATCGGGCTTCTTTACAGCCGCTACTAAAATGGGCGTCGCCATTCAACGGAAAACCAGAAAATATCTCCGAAAATTGAGGTATACCAACTTCATCTTCAGACTGGTGAATTTCACGCACAAAAGCTGTCGTGAAATTTCAGACAAAACTGCGAACCTTATCGTGTCCCAAACAGATAAACACTCCCACAGACAAACAGACAAACGCTCGGCTAATTAATTAAACTTTAGTAAATTTCTGTTTAAGTCCATCAAAATCATCTAGGGACAGGAAGATGTGTTGGCTTCCATGAGCCAGGGGCGCGACACTCACTTTGCACCCTGCCTGGGGAATTCCGTCACAGGACCTGGTTACCAAGGCAACGACACTTTCATTTTCGCTTCTAGTTGTGAGAATGCCTTGCGAAGTCGTGGTGTAAAATCCATCGTGGCGTAAATTTATGCGAGCAAGAAGGTTGGTACATAAATCGATCGAACTATCAGTTCATCAGCTTTACTCGTAAAAAAAATTGTTGCTAGTTTGAAGGGGTCGTAAATAGCCGATTACGAATTCGTCAACTTCATTGTTATTTCGTTTTCACGCTTATGTAATTGCCATCAAGGGCAGCCATTGACTGATAAGGATGATGTACTCCTGCGTTATTAAGATTTAATATTCAGCGTTTGGGCTTCTGAAAATTGCAATAGAGCACGCACACGTTTGTAACTCGCTTAATGCTGTGTGTGTGTGTGTGTGTGTTTTTTTTTTTTTTTTTTTGCTTTAATATTTTTCTCCTGTTGTTTTTCCTTGCGTTCATTTATTATACCATGCATTTTTTAGTAGATACACCAGAGACCGACGTTTTGATCAATTCGTACGAGATATGCGGGGGAAAACTGGTGGAATAATATTTTCGAAACCCGTCTCTCTCTCTCTACTCTTTTCATTCTCGTCGGGGTTTGAGTTCTGTTCTTTGTACTACGTCTGCAAATCACAGACTTCTTATTTTCCTGACGATTCACACATATAACCCTCAGGGGATGTGTCGTGTTTCCTTGTTTCCTTTCCTTTCCTGAATCTGGTTGGTGCTAAAGTAAACTGTTTATATTTTGTGTAACTTTTATGATTGGTCCTTGTGTTCTTTGTACTTCATGTGTTTCTTTGTGCGTGTGAATTCTTTGTACTTTGTGTGCAGACCGCCAAATTCTGTATTTTCCTGACGTTTCCTCTCCTAATCCTTAGGGGTTTTTGTTGTGACGTGGGTTTCTTGTTACCACGCATGTTTCCTCATACAAGCATGGGGTTTACTGTGTTTTCTGCAGAGTGCTAAAGTAAATTGCTTATATTTTATGATACTTTTGCGGTTGTGACTGTACTCTAATCAGGGCTGTAGGAAGGGTAAGGCGAACAAGGCGACCGCATAGGGCGCCACCTTCCTGGGAGCGCCGAATTCCAACCGACCGTTTAACCGTGGAAGTGGGTGGTAAAGCTCAACTACATTTTTTAACGGATGGCGCTGCACACAACTTCACAACGCCGTGAAAAGAGACATCGTTGAACTTGGTTTAACGCTCGCTACACAATTGTTCGCTTTTTTTTTAATGATCAGATAACTGTTAACTGAAATTACATTAAAAAAAAGGGTGTATATAGAGGCACTTCAGTGTACGTGCATCTTACTTCTTAGGGGAGGCTTGCACCTGAAAAATTCGAAAATTAAAAAAATAAATAAACGATTTGTTAATTCCGGTTGAATTAGTTATTTTAAGTGTTTATTTTCAGTTTACTAAATTTCTTACTCTGATCCCTTTATTACCATAATTACGGCTTTTTTTTTGATAAATTGACAAGTCACAATTATTATGAAATCACGTTCGTTTAATAATAAAAAAAAACAGCTTTTTTTGTTTTTTTGTCCAATCGTCAACATTTGTAGAAATCAACCACATCATTTTCTTAGGACTTTTTTCCCATTTACTGGAAGTTGTTTCTATTTAGTTACGTAAGCCTAGCATAACATTTGTGTATTTTATTTTATATTCTTGAAATAGGCAGTCGGTTGGGTGGGGGGGGGGGGGTCCGGTTGGTTCGCCTTGGGTGCCAAGAAGACTACTTAGGGCCCTGAATCTAATCATGTGCAGTAAAGGTTGTTGAGAAGACCCTTCCCCTCTCACTCTGCTTCTCTGTCATTCTCACTTTACGGATTTACGCAAAAAGGAATATCAAATATTAGTAAAATTATGAACTAGTATTTTTATACTTCAAATTTGGAAAGTTTCCGTTTGACAGGCTGCATTTACAATATAAATACTTAAGCTGGAGCGTGACGCTCGACACGTACGCCAGTTCATGAGTAAAGCAGTGCGCGTGGACAGTCTCCTTGGCCCGCTCGTGACATCGTCGCGCTCAGGCAAACGCTCTTTCATTTCCAAATCAAACGCTTGAGCAGGGGCATGAGCTTGCTAATGCTTGCCGCTACTCCAATCCAACTATGCTGTTTCACAATTTCACACTTCTACAGCAGCAAGATTCTATGCCATACGGGTCAAGGTCACTGTAATTAAGATATTTGACCGTTTATTTTGAGCATTCAACTTTTTAGCACACCACGTTTTCCTTTCTTATGGTGCTGATCGGCGCCGATGGAATCCGTTGATGCCGCCATTTTCCTTTCCCAGCATGCAACAACTAAGCGGGCGAGCGTCGCTTGGCGCTCACCGATCAAAGTCCAGTAGATATTCGCGTGACGCTTGAAAATAGCGTCACGCGCTCTACAATTGTAAATGCTCGCGCTTAAGCGTTCACCATGGGAAAAACTCGTGCTTCACGCGCCGAGCGTCACGCGTACACGTCGAAATCCATATTATAAATGGGGCCTTACTCTCTGTACAGTATTGTAACGAGTTGAGAAACCCAGGTGATAAGAATGCGTTATAGATTCATATGTTCTTAAAGGCGGGGGCCGTGGTTCCCGTTACTTCGTCAACCTTTACAGCTTCCTCTGAGGTGCTCGATATTTTTCATGTAATGACTTACATAGCTCATGACTATTTATGAAAATATTTCTTGTACATTTCATCGCTTGCCTCAAGCTTTAACGAATTCATGGACGCTAAATGTCTACACGGTAGCGTCTACAGATTTTTATGTGAACAACCACCTTTAAAGACTTTGCCATTGCAAATGAACTGTCTCGTACCACTTTAGTGTCTGGTGTATGGTAGTAGATAAGGTACGTTGTTACAATACCCAGCAATGTTTTGAATAATTGTCTATTATTGTTCTAACATCGTTTTTACATTGTTTGTCATTTTGTTTCATGAATTTTATTTCCACCACATTGTTGTGCGTAAGACTATGATAGGACACAAGGAAGCAGCTCCAAAAGTTGTCATTCTATTCAAAATTAATGGCAATAAAAGTCCAAATTGCATGTAATTAACACATAAAACGTGACGTTTCGAGCTAACCAAGCCAATTATTAAGAGTTGACAGAAATAAAAAAAAATAAAATAAAAATGATAAATAACAAAATCGTTTTTTTTTTTAATATGTGTTCTGTATAATAATAATAATAATAATAATAATAATTAGTTTATTTTCATGAAGTACGACGCTACATGAAGGAAATCGTCACGAGGAATACAGAATTCCTATTTTATAGTGACGAACCAGGGAGAAAGCACAAAATAACAAATTTATTTACAATAGGAAAACACAACAAAATAACAAAACGAACACTAGAAAAAAATATATATATATAAAACCTAAGATATTACACATTTGATTTGTAGGGGCTCATAAAATATTTTCTTAAGAGATATACAAAATTAATACTGTTTAAGTTATCAGAAATTGACTTTGGTAATTCATTCCACACAATGGGAGCAGTGTAAGATAAACTCATTTTCCCGTAGTTGTGTAGTTCTGTAGGCAAGCAGAAGCAGAGTAAATAAAAATTCCACGTGCTGTGGACAGCACAAGTGACGGTGGTAAAGCTAGTCTTGTGCCAACTTAAGCAATAGTGTCCAACTCGTGCTGGTGTGAAAATTGGCGATGGAAAAATGCTTTAAAAGATCTGTGCATCTTTAAATTTATTGATATTGGGAAGAATGTGGTTGTGGACAGCCGGATTAGGAAGTGCAATGTAAAGAGTTTAACGTTGAGCCCAGTATGATATGGCGGAATTTGAAAAAAAGAATGTTGGTAGCAGAAATATTGCGTTCGTGACCGGTATTTTTGAAATGATGAACCAGTTGGTTTGGTATTCTTCCTAATGTTCCTAATGTCCTCGTGGGATGGACAGGACGGCAATAAATTACGAGCTATTAAAGGCACTGTTGAGGAATGGCACTCGGCGTGTCGCCGCAGTCGCCGTGAGGAGGTGGTGTTGACCCGTTTGCGCATTGGTCACACTCGACTTACTCACCGTTTCCTTTTGCGGGGGGTTGACCCTCCTAAATGTTATTGGTGTCGGCGGCCACTTACGGTCCGGCACTTCCTTGTTGATTGTTGCCATCTTGATGGTTTTCGTCGTCGTTTCCATCTTCCGCATGACATTGTGCGTCAATTGGGCGATAAGTCTGTCCTCCTGTCCGGTGTTTTTCAATTTTTGCAGGAGGTACAGATGTATGACAAGATTTAGATTAGGGGTTTGAATAATATCTCTGTAATGTGTGGTGCAGTGGCAACCCGGACCACTGCACTGTGACTGAGGTTGGCGCTAATGACCAAGCTGTCGACGCGCCATTAAGCCTCATTCCCCCCCCCCTAATGTTCATCTTAGTACAATACATTTAAACAAATACACGGATCTTTTAAAGCATTTTTTATCGGCAACTTCTGCTATCAGGGCGAGATGTACACCAAATTGACTTTTGCCTTCCACAGCCACCTATAGTAAAGGACGTATCATCTTCGACCCCCACAAATGCTCCGCACAACGGCAAATCAAATAACGACGCGGCAAGTGTGCCAAGTGGCGTCATCTGTTGACAGAATTTGGAACTCTGGTCGGTTAGTTTGAAATTTCGCCGCTTGGTGTAGAGATGGCAGCACGTAGCAAACTTGCGCTTCCTTCCATGTCAATGGTTGATTTTACTTGCCTAATTTGTCTTGATCTGATCCGGCCTTTACTGTAGGTAGCTGTGGCCTTCCACAGCACACCGGAGTTCGATTTGCACTGCTTCTGACTTCTGTTCTGGTAGTTCCGGCAACAAAACATTAAAATAATTTTATTATTTTATCATTTTTAGTTTGCACTTTGTTGACTCGTGATAATAAGCTTGATTGAGCTTGAAACGTCTAGTCTCTGTGTTTATTACTTTGGGCTTTTATGGTGATTATTTCTGCAATTTAGTGCCTTTATTAGATCGAATCACCAGAATTAGGCAACGCAACAATGAAATAACTAAACTCTGGTATTGGCGAGTTCATTGGGGGCGACGTCAAGGTTACCCAACGAAAAGCTATTCCTCCGACAAGCTAAACCATTTTTTTGGTCTAACTTGTTGGCGGGGGACCTTGTTGGGAGTGATCCAAGGGTGTAGAATAAATCAAGGGGTTTGGAATGACGGGGAGGTCCCGACAGTCTGATCTATTTTAATAAAACGGCATAGCTTGTCGGTGGTGGATATTGACGGGACTAATCCAAGATTCAAAACGGGTCTGAATGATGGGAGTGGCCCGACATTCTGTGCCATTCAAAAAAAAAAACTGTCAGAGCTTGTCGGCGATGATCGATATCTTTTGTGCTAGGCTACATAACATTCCTGCCTCGCTCGCTCTGCCGCGCCCGTTGCGGCTGTACATGTAACATCAGAAACATCATCTAATCACACAACCACAACTAATAAAAAAAGTGGGTATGAATGTCAAGGGTGGTAACGACATTGTGTCCTATTTTCTAAACGTGGTATCGCTTGTCGTTGGAACACCTTGACGGGGGCGAATCAAGAATGAAACGGGTCTTAATGTCGGGTGAGGTTCCTAAAAATGGCATAGCCTGTCGGGGGTCAAACAGAAGCGATCCAAAGGTGGCCTAGAATGCCAGTGGGCCTGCTTGTCGTTGGGGGACTTTTTCAGTAAGGCCTAAAAAAAGTACCTTTGGTTCCTATAACGTCGGAAAAAAATAGGGTTCGTACGTGGGAATTTTTTTTTATTTTTTTACTTTTTTTTTTATATTGAAATGTTGCATAAACCTACAGCAGTTTACTTCCGTGTAAGCCTAAAAATACAAATTGTTACCACTTACGGCCTTATGTAAAAAAATAAAATAAAAAAACATTCTATAGAGACTTGATTTGTATCCCTATCCCCCCTAAAATTGCTTTTCATTTCTTTTTTGCTGCCCCATATGGGAAAAACGTATTCATGTACATTTTCATAATTTTTTTAAACTACACGGACGAATGTGAATGAAAAACCGTTTCGGGTTGCTGAAATCTGAAAAAAAAAGTTAAGCACGGTCGCGTTACAGGAACCAAAGGTCTTTTTTTTTTTAGGCCTAATGAACCTTGTCACTGCCCTTAGCTTGTCGGTGGTGAACCTTGTCGGACTCCCGTTCACCAATACCCTTGCGTCAGTGAATTCGTTTAATGGGATTTCAGCGCTGCTTACACACCTCCGTTGATTTTAAATCTAAGAAAAAATTTTTTTTCCATTGAAATTAAAACACTTATTTACTGTGGTTGACTTACCGTGACTGGTAGTAAATGTTCGTCCTACAACGATCTTCAGCTTTCACGGTGAGTTAGCCTACTTTCGGCAAGTTTGCGATGGATCGTTGGGGGGGGGGGGGGGGAGAAGAAAACTACTTAGGAGACGGTATATTCTCGTTTCAAATGCCACACGAGCGTAATTTAACTGTCGATAAATACTCTCAACCCATCGTTGGGGCGGGTTTACGCAGCGACATTTTCTCACACATATAGATTTTACTTGGTTAATACAAAATCTGCAGGCTGATTATCGCCTTTACCGGAGCAAGGGGCTCTCGAGTTGTGTGTACGTCGTAACCATGGCAACAACGCGGACGCAGAACTTCCCCTCGTGCCTCGCGATACCACGTATGATGCGTGCAGTATGACAGCGTCGAGTAATGATAACACGAAAACAATTTTGTACTGGAGTACAAGACGACGGACTGATTTCTGAATGCCGGCATTCGATAGTTTGTCTTCGATTCGATAATATGATAATAATAATAATAATATATAGAGACATCCACCCACCCAAATTCCCCGGCAGCAGATGTTAAGTGGAAGAAGTACCACCATTATTACAGTTGTTTTTTGCCGCATGAGGGAGGAAACCGGAGTACCCGGAGGAAACCCTCGTGCAACGGGCGGAAAACAACCGGAGAAAAACCCGTACATATACACTTCCCATCGCCAGGATCGAACCCGGGTCTGTACGAAGCCAGAGATGTACACTGGGACCAGGACGCCTATCGAATCTGACGCCCCAGTACTCGCAGCTACCCGTGCACCGTGCACCGATAACCCCGAAATGGACTCCATGTTGAATTTTGAATTCTCGCTACGAGTAACGATTTATTCTACCGTCGTTTGATCACTGCTAGAAGCTGTTCTTTGTAACAGAATAGCAAATTTTGGAAATAACGAGAAAAGACAACAATGACGAAAATTTATCGATAAAAAAACGACATATACGGATGCAAACCTATTTACGTTGCCTTTTGGACTTATATGTCAGACTGCCTCAGCGGGGAATCGAAGCCAGGACCTTTGAAATCAAAAGCCAAGGTCCTGGCTTCGATTCCCAGCTGAGGCAGTATGGCATATAAGTCCAAAAGGGAACGTAAATAGGTTTGCATTCGTATTTATTTAACCAATCTCGAGCCCATTGGCTTTTCGTCCCGTTAAAATAAACTACGCCCTGTACTGAAAAAATTCCATTTTCAAAAAAATATTTTTCGACCTGGGTGAATTTGGATAGGCAATTTGTACTAGAAGGTGAGCTCTACTCACCACAAGCACCAGTTTCCTTCACATGACGTAAGGCTGAAAGAAAAAAATTTTAAAACAAACAAAAAAAAAAAACGTATTCTTATTTCCATAATTTAACATTTTTTCCGTCCATGTGAGTTTAAATTCCGTAAAATATTTCTGATTAAATTAAACTAATATATGCTTGAAAACACGAAACTTTCTCTTCTATTTTAACAAAATTGGTACAACACCATAAGAAAAACTACCAAGGCTTATGAACTAAATTGCTTCGTCATGGTGCCTCCATGATGCAACGACTACGCTGCCGCACAAACAACACCTTCTGAAAAAATGCTTGGTGGAGCACAAACAACGAGCGGCTGCTAAATTTAGGCAAAGTCATGCTTTCTTTGAACTTCAGCGGTGGAGAAAGCGGGGGTGGGGGGGGGGGGGGGGAGAGCGAGGGGAATTAGTGGGCGTTTGCAGTAGGAGGGCGGGACCAAATTGTTAGAATTCGGGCAAGGCTTAATTCCCTTGTCTGTTTGAAACGACGTAGTTAGGACCGCAGAATCAGTTGGAGGTATTCCAACGACGTGCTTTAGGAAGGTAAAACTCCCCGTAACTGACAATGCGGATTCGTAATAAAAAAAAAACGGCCGCGTAGCCTTTCTTGGAATTCTTGCAAGTTGAAGGCGGTGTGGGAGGATCTTTTGTTTGTGGTCAACTGGAGAATTGGGAGGGAAATAAGAGGTGATAAAACAAAGTTAGAGGATGGGAGCAATCTTTGGTCTTTTTACGATTATAGGTGATCCGTTAAGGGATGTTCACTACGTTAACAGGGCTTCTAGAAATCGTTTTTTTTTTCTTGCGTTTTGTATTTCCATACATCGTGAAAAATTTGAATTTGTGTTTTTGTTTATGAATCTAAGTAGCCTAAAAATTTAGTTCGAGCAAAGGAAATTTTCTTGTCTACTTGCACTACTTACGTACTTTAGCAATTCGCCTTGAAAAACCCATCATATATGGCGTCCGTTTACAAGCAGTGAGATGCGACTTTCGTGCTAAACCTCTTCTTCCTGTTGTCCCTTTGAGGTGTAGTGGAT
>JAHWFP010227461.1:0-22981 GCA_023313725.1 Lithobius niger
TTAGCGCATTTTGGTATACTAACAGTGCCCACCACTGATTTAAACTTGCCCACCATTGATGGATTTGAGAGTAATTGACCCAGAGATTCAGCCTTAGCGTCAACAAATACAAAAAAAATGCTGTAAAAACAATTTTTTTAATAATAATAATAATATAATAGGTTTATTCAGCAATCGGCCTGAAGTTCTGTGAGAACTTGTGTGTGCCGGATTACAACATAAAATATGCAAGAACATTGTGCGAGGAAAGGAAAAAAACAAAAAACAAAACCAGAAATATGGTGTTTAAGTAGTGAGACATTTTGAAAGCAAGGCAGGAACATATGGTTAGACATTACACTTGCAACTGATATAACACCACTAAAAATCAGCAAATGAAAATATAACAATGCTAACTATATCAAAAACATTAACAGTATCAGGATCATTTCAGGAACAAATCCCCCCCCCCTTATAAAAAGGGAAACAAACTACCTCTATCAGTGATAATATCGTGAACACAAATTAAACAATATCGGAAACAAAAACATGCTAAAAAAGCCGTATCATAAAAAAAAAACCCATGCCCCCAGTAGTCAGAAACTGTGCAAAATTTTTGTAAAACCGTTTAGCTTCAAGGAAGCCTACTATGCTTCCCCAGACCCCCCCCCCCCATCTGGCGGGGTGGATTACGCATGAATGCCAAATAGTCAACATTTCTTTATGAAGGCCTGCACCCTTTTACTAAAATGTACTCGTCCCTCTCTACGCAATACTTGTGGTGACACAAAGGTGATAAATTTGGATACCGTATTTTTTTTTTCACAACAATTTTATGTCTCACCTAGTGTGGCAATAATTGTTGTCGGTTGGAAAATCTTGATAAAACTTAAATACATATAGCAGCCATGAAGTGCAGGGAACGACAAAATCATGACGTTTCGGTTCGTAGATCGGAACCGTTTTCATGTGAAGGGTTTAAACATGTCAAATTGTACCACCTTTTTTATATAATATGGTACCGTACCTTACATTATTTAAAACTTGTAAGGGTTAGAATTATGATTCATCAGTTCTGCAGTTTGTTTTATTCTTTTTTTCTGTTGTCTTACATGTTTCAAACCCTTCACTTGAAAACGGTTTAATCTAGAAACCGAAAGGTCGTGAATTAGTCGTTCACCTGCACTTAATGGCTGCTATGTATATATTTATTTCTTAAAGTGCTTTTTTTAGCTTTTGCCTTTTGATAAGACTTCACTCAATCTAAAATTCCTGACTTGGTCTATACAACACTTCTGCAAAATGGCAGCCCGGACCGCTCAGACAGCAGATGTTTACATCGCTGAACTGATAGTTTTCCATATTTGTGCTTTATCCTTTTCTGCAACAGGTCGACGCAACGTCCGTTTGATCCTTCTACTTTGACATACTTGCAACCGCATCATCTTTACCCTTTTTCTTTGGCAGACCGATCTGGATGCCGTCGTCGCCATCTTGCAAAATGGCTGTCGCCCTGCCGCTCAACCAATCAGCAGGTTCAGAAGACAGAGCACTCACGTCACATTCTGGATGGCTGTCAAGATGGATAGGGAGAGGGGGCACCGCCGCGGGGGATGGTGGGCAGGCAGGTAGGAACGAAGCGCGGCGAAAATAATGGTGGGACATGGCAGAATTGACTCGTTTCAACGCAATCTGATTTGCCGAGACGAATGGTGTGTCAGAGTGGGGGCGCTCTCATAAATCACCGAGCTCGCGCGCGCGTTACGACTCTCACTACAGACGAGAAAGAACGCGAGAAGGAGGAAGGAGGAGGAGGCGGCAAGGTGCACATACAACCGATCAACCGGAAGAGCCAGACGTACTACTCGAAAACACAAGTGCACTTCCTGTCTTCCATCATCTCGATGCTAACGTTTTTTCCCCCTTTTTTTTTTGACCCAACTTTTTCCCCCCTTCGGAAGCAAGGTCTGAACCTGATAACACGTCAACGTATTTAACAAATGATGTTGGTATCAAAATTATTGCTCGTCAAATCTTGATAAATACACGTATATTAAAGGTTGTGAAAGATTAAACTTTAAAGGTGCTGTACCACTTGGGCCTGGTAATCCGTTAAAAGGGGGAAACGTTAGAAACGAAAATCTGTAACGATTCCTGTTCCTTTTAATATTATCATTAACCTTAAGGATGTACCGATTCCGAGCGGCCGAGCCGATTCTCGCCGAACAGAGCATGATCGTGCCTACTCAGTAAACCGATCAATTACGTCCATTTAAACGAGACGAGCCGAGACGAGCCGAGCCGAGCACACGACTACAAACATGCGACGCCAGCTTGATCACAACCATCCCACGGAATCTAAAATACCGAAAAAAAGGATCAAGCCCCAACCCGAAATTCTTTTGAAGAACTTTTTTTTAAACAAATTTAATTTTTGTCTTGAGTTGGCGTTTGGAGGAAGGGGGGATTTGAGTTTATTGGTGACGCTGGAATTGGAAATTTGGAATTAAGTGATTATAATTGGTGTATTGGACATATTTCATTGTCATCTCACCTTAAAAACATTAAATTATTTTTAAAAAATTGTTAGGGTAAGGTGCCCAGTCATAAGGTGCCCTGCGACAGCAGGCTGTTTTAGAGAAAAGATTTGTTGTTTCTCGAAACCGGCTCGGCAGTACTGATCGGCTCGGTTCTGCCCGTTGTACCAGGTATTTTTTAAGCGCTCGGCTCAGGATCGGCTCAGCAGGAAAAAACGTGCTCGGCACAGCCTTAAATCATACACACAAGAAGAACGGAATACATTTTCGGTTTACGTCCTCAAGGCATTTCAAAACGACCAAAATAATGGGACGAAATTAGATATTTTAAAAAATTTAATTTTTACACAAATCTACCACGAAGAAACTAATTACTTATCTGGGGTGTACAATGTACAATCTGGGGTGTACAAAGGAAGAAACACTGGAATGGATGCACTACACAAATGAAAATTCAATAATTGTTACAATTAACAAAAAATGACACAAACAAAAATCAACATCCAAAAAAACCAACACCCAAACCATGGCCCCCTTTCTTCAAAATCAAAGTTTACCAAGTTCAAATTTTAGTTTACCAAGTTCCTTAATCTTCCACATCTCTTCTGGTAGTTCCATAAATAAATATTTATGACATGTAGCAGTTTCCTAATTTCCCCCAAATTTATTTTCGTGCTCAAACGGAAATATGTCGTGAAACTTTCTTCCTTGTCGTTAGTCAGTCCCCTACAAATGTAATGTAAAATATGACGACTATCGCGTTTAGTGTCTCGCTCTCAGCGTTACGACGTTAGGGCACGTTTACGCAACCACTCGCTTTTGCATTCTCGCAGCTAGAAGCTAGAAATCACATCAAATTCCAACATGGCGGCGGTTTTATGTCTGTCGCCTCGCAACGAAAACAGCAAATAACGTGAGTTCAGAAGCGTTTGGAAAAATTATTTCGTCATGAGGAATTCTTTATATTATTGGCACGGATTATAAGACTGCAAGTATTTACTCAAACGATGTCGGATTTAGCTAATCCATTTAGCGTTGTTACCATGGCAATGTCACCTTTGCCATCGCGATTGAGTTCTAGCTGCGAGAATGCAAAGGTGAGTCGCTGCATAAACGCGCCCTAAAGGCACGTTTATATGCAACGACTCACCATTCCATTATCGCAGCCTGAATTGAATCCCGATGGCTAAAGTGTCGTTGTCATGGAAGTAGCGGTACCTAGATTAGCTAAGTCCGACATCGCTTGAGTAAATATTTACAGTCTTATAATCCGTTATGATAAGATTAACCCATAACCGCCTGTAAGAACTTGCAGACCCTTTTTTTTTAGAGTCCATATGGTACTCGGGTCGGTTCTCGGATTCGAACCGTCATTCTCTTGGTTTGGAGCTGACGACGCTAACCACTGGGCTAACCACTGGGCTAACCGCTTTGCTCGGGGTCCCCGGGGACCCCTCACAAAGCTCGCGCTGGGACTTAGTTTTTCGCTGTTATACTACGTTGAAGGCGTACGTTCGTATCTATAGGCGGTTATGGGTTAGAAATCCCTCCTGACGAAATAATTTCCCATGTCGCTTCTGAACTCACATTATTGACTGTTTTCGTTGTGATCCGGAAGAGGTGAAACCCCGCCATGTTTTCAGATGATTTCTAGCATCTTAACTTTAACTTTATTTGTATTCCAAAGCGCCCGAAAAGGGCATTATATATGGACGAAATGGAAAAAAAAGGTTAACAGATGTACATAAATAATAAACAGTAGTAATGTATCCACCCAAAACCAAAACTGGTAGAAAAACCCGCCAAGTTTCCAAAAACGATCGGCCTTTGAAGGTAGTGATATCATTCAACCAAGGAAAGGCCGCCAAGATCAGTCCTATTAGCCAAGTTAATCGCACCGACTAATAGTTCGAAAGTTAAATGAAAACTTGAAGATTGCTACTCGCTACTCGTTTTCATTTAACTTCCAAAGTATTATTGGGTGCGATTAACTTGGCTAATAGGATTGACCTTGGCGGCCTTTCCTTGGTTGAATGATATCACTACTTTCAAAGGCCGATCGTTTTTTGGAAACTTGGCGGGTTTTTCTACCAGTTTTGGTTTGGGACTGTGAACGTACATAAGGTTACACTGTCTTATCTTCATCTGTACCTTTTTTTCTAGAGGAATTTTATTTCTATAAATTTTCACATTTATAATTTTCAAATTTACCATTGGCAATTAGCCGTTAGATTAGCCAAATTGCCACGGCTTAGTTCATTGTATGACCACTCTTCACATACTTAAGTTGCTTCAATCCCATTTTTGCACACACTGGCTAACAATCGCTGATTTCGTTCGCTTCGCTCACTCAATCAGCGCCTCCCCTTCAGTTTTGTTTATCCCTGCACCTTTCCCTTAACCTTTCAAGATTTCGTTGACATTTAGTCATGCAGAAACCCCCGAAGGTCGCTGTTACTAAAACAGCAAAAGCACAACAAGAATATGTATAAATCACTATAGCAATTCATCAAATTGATGCCATAGATAGCCTACTGGATTTCATCGAGTGCAGGGTTATGCAATAACAATTTTGTCGCTCACTAGCCTTTAGGGTGCGTCTATGTGCAATGACTCGCGTTTGCATTCTCGCAACTAGAAACTCAAATCGTGTAAAATTCCTACATGGCGGCGGTTTTAGCTCTGCCGGTTTGCAACGAAAACAGTAAATAATGTGAGTTCAGAAGCCACTGGAAAAATTGTTTCGTTAAGACGAATTCTGCGTGTCATTGCCACGGAATATAAGATTGCAACAAGCCATTTACTCAAACGATATCAGATTTGGCTAATCCAGGTAGCGTTTGTTACCAGGTAACGACACCTTTGCCATCGCGATAAGTAAACATTGATAGGTAAACATTGAAACGTAAACATTGTTAGTGTTAGTAGATTTACTTACGTAAGTAAGAACCAAAGGCCTTCGTTTTCTTACTTACGTAAGTAAGAAACCCACGCCTAGCCGTGGTTCATACTAGTTTCATTGTTGTAGCAGTGTGTCTTCATGATATAAAGGCTGGATTGATATTTGGGTGGGTGACCGCCTGGGAATCTGGCTGTTGCAGACATAAGGCATTAGGTCTTCGGGCAGATGACCAGGAGTGGTTAACGCTCGTTAAATCCTTTGACCTTTTTTATTCATGATATAAATCCACTGCTGCAACAATGGTCGAACAATGAAAGAGTTGTTTCGGCGTAGTAACCGTGGAAACGACGCGAACGCAGATCTTCTCCTCGTGCCTCGCAATGCGACGTACGATGCGTACACAAAACGGCGGAAAACTGCGGACTGATCTCTGAATGGCAGCATTTGATGTGTTTTTTTTTCGATTCGATAACCCCGAAATGCACGCCATGTTGGATTTTGAATTCTCTCTGTGAGCAGCCCTTTATTCTACCGCCATTTGATCATTGCCAGAAGCTATTCCTTGCACGAGAATTGCAAATTTTTGGAAATAGCGTGAAACATTGTCATTTCACGCTATTTCCAAAATTTGCTATTCTTGTAGAAACAACAGCTTCTGGCAGTGATCAACAAACAAACAAAATTACTGTTGCACTTAGTTCTTTATCCGTGTTGTTATTCAGCAAACAGCGTTCGGCGAGCGAGAAAGGTCTCATTGCGTAGGGCGCTTTTATGCAACAACTCACCTTTGTATCTCGCAGCTAGAAGTTAATCGCGATGACAAAGGTGTCGTTGCCACGGTAACAACGCTACCTGAATTTGCAAAATCCGACATCGTTTACATAAATGCTTGTAGGCTTACACTCCGTGACAATAAGAAAAATAATTCCTCCTGACGAAACAATTTTCCCAGCCGCTTATCAACTCGCATTATTGACCATTTTCGTTGCGAGCGGCAGAGCTAAAAACACCTCATGTTGGAATTTCAGATGATTTGAGGCTCTGAACTGCGAGATTGCAAAGGCGAGTTATTGCCTAAACGCATCTTAAGCAGTGACGTCACTACATAAGACAGTGACGTATCTACGTAAGTCAGTCGTTGCAATCATGCAAACAAGCATGCCACTAAGGAATGAGGGCGATTTCAGACGTAACGATGGGAACTTGTATTCTTCGTGCAGTAAAAACACAGACAATGAGGAACTGCGTTGTGGCTAAAATCGCTGGTAGAGATGGGATGGGGTTACTAGAGGGTTTAGTCACTAGTTGTGATGGTTTAGTGAGTGGGGCCACTGGCTCCGAGAGCTTAACCCAACTTGACCAACAACTCAGTTTGACCCATTGACCCAAAATGAGCCACTAACCGAATTACACCCACTGACTTTTATTTTGCAACATCTGAAAATACGGAGCAGAAAACACTCTGCCTAGCACCAAAATTGTGTGTGGTGCTAAAGGAGTGGTCGATAAGTTTCAAGGCTAGCTAGTTTCAATTCCTGGTCACTCCTTACTGCATAGCTAGGGGACTATGCACAAAGCATTACATATTAGGCATCGGTATGAAGGTTTCCACTCGAACCCACCCTACGTTTAGAACCAGACAGCCAACTTGCAGGTTGCCTCTCCAACACCAACTGAAGATTCGTCCCAAGTGGGCCTGGTTTTATACCAGCCAGCGGGGAAAATCCCCGCCAGGATTTGCGTCACGTGACTGGCTAACAGGTGCAGTGCGGTTCCAGGCGGTTAGTGAGAGAGTGCACAAGCAGAGTGTGTAACTGCAAGGTGCACCGTGAAGTGCTGCCTTACTGTACGTGTATTGCGTGTTACAAGTGAAGCTTACATAAGCGTTCCAACCTTTTTCTGTTACGGTTTAAATTCTCGTTCTACTCGTTGCACATGGTCAATGGGTCAATGGGTACTTGCAGCCTGCTTGTAACAAACGTGAAGTACTTGTAGACACTGTGTTGCATGGATGAATAGGCCTACTCTTGAACCCAATTCTCCGTTAACTGATAATTACGAAATTAAAACGGCAGGTAAAAATTATGCCTAAAAGCTGAAAATAGGCATAAAATCGAAAACTAGGTGTAAAAGCTAACTCATTTTTAACCTGCAGTACTAAAACTATACTATACTACTTTTAGATTATAGGGATGGCTGTTGTAGTGCATGATAGACGTGTGTGCCTTAACAGTGGCGGAAGTGTACAAAACACCAGTAGTGACTAGGTAGTCTCCGCCTCCGCTTTTTTCAGGATCTTGGGAGGGGAGGCATCGAAAATTAGAAGGTCCATTTTCAATTCCTTCGCCCCCTCCCTCTCCCCACATACATAATAATCCGTCCTTTAGAAGAATAAAGAAGTCTATTAAAGGGAGATGTAACCCCGGATATTCGAACCGGGAAATCTGACCATTGCAGGGAGCTGAGATAATATCATGAGTAGCCCAGACTAGATCCCAAAGCTGCTGAATAAGGCTGGCAGTCTCTTGTATTATCCTGTCCGACACTGACTCACTGACCCCCAAACCAAAAGTCTCTAAACAACGACTACACAAATGTAAGTTATACCTTGGCAGCAAATTTCACAATAACCTGCCTGTTCACATTAAAGAAATTGCTAATGGGCACACGTTTCAGAAACATCTGTTTGGCTGGTTGATTAACCTGGACAGAAATTGTCTAGAAAGCATGTTTAGCATTGTGAGCTGAACGTGTTATTTCCAATTTTGATGTTTTGCAGCTTTTCTGTCTTTTATTTTTTATTATTATGATTTGTTTTTTTTTGGGGGGGGGGGTCTGCAATTTATTATTGTAAGTATTGATTATTAGCCTATTACATTTAATTCAAAATAAGTTTTGAACGATACCAATTGTTGACTGACTATATTTTGACTATATTAACTATCATATCAAAAAACCAAAACTGGTAAAAGGGGCCGCCAAGTTCCGAATGGTTCGACCCTTCAAGGATTGATATCAACACACCAAAACATTCGTTAAGTTAATCGCACCGCTTAATAGTTCGAAGGTTAAATGAAAACTAGAACATTTGTTACTTTCGATAGCAATGTTCAATTTTTCATTTAACGTCCAAAGTATTATGCGGTGCGATTAAGTTGGCGAATGTTTTGGTGTGTTGATATCACTCCTTTGAAGGGCCGAACCATTCGGAACTTGGCGGCCCCTTTTACCAGATTTGGTCTTTGATATGATATCAGTCCTTTTTTTTAAATTGTGTATTAGACTCAACTCCACTACCGTGCATATGTGTAGTAAAGTGGCAGGTCAACAAGAAATTGGTTTTCAACACTTTGCCACTACCTTTTGCCTAGAGGCCGAACCATTCTCAACTTAGTCACCTCTTTATACGTTTTTGGTTTGGTTTTAATTTTATTGTAATTTGTTTTATTTCGTTACTTTTGGTGAATTGATATCACTCCATTGAAGGCCAAACCACTCTTAACTTAATTTGGTGGCCTCTTCACCAGTTTTTGGCTTTGTTTATTTTACTATGATTTTACAGTTGGTTTATTTTTCGTGAATTGGACGTGAATAGAATTTCTTTGACAACGTTGTTTAGATTTATTGTGCTACACTAGTGTGTGTCTAGGCACTCACGTCAGTATACACGTTGCCATTGTCCGAACTTTGGCCGTGCAATGAGAGACGATGCCGACAATACTAACAATGGTTATAACAATATTTTCGTACTTACGCGCCATCCCGCGCCATCCCCGTTACACTCCTAGGCTTCAAACCATGAACCAAACCCTTTCTGATTTGGGGGAAATTCCTCCGGGAATGATTCAGAGTGACTTGGTGTTTGAAATTTGTTTTATGCAAAACTACTTGCATGTTACGTCTTAATCCATAACCCATACGGCAATTCACACAAAAATAGTCAATAAAAAATCATTATGAGAATTTTTAGCAAATTTTAGCAATTTTTACCAATCATTTTAGAATTTTTATAACCCACAATTATGTTCATTTTCCAATGTAAACGTTGCATCAGCAATCATATTTTGAATCTAATCTTTTGAATTGAAGAAACTTTTAATTATAAAACACTATTTAATTTTCTAAATTTAATATAATTCTTATTTTACACGTTACACGCCTATTTTTGTCTTCAACTGGGAATAACTGGAAAAAAGTAGTTTATTCCGGGGTGGTAAAATCCTGGTAAAAACCACCCGTGGTAAATACCATGCCAACCCTGCATATTACATAGGTAATTAGTCACATGCTTGTACCATCTATATATATACAATCACACAAGAGGTCAAGCAGCAAGCATCGGACCCAACCAGCAACGGCCCACGCCCCAGCGCGTCTGGTTGGAGGGATTGCATTGCGGGAAAGCTTTTCGGGACAGCATGCTTCTCGAAGGGGAAGCTTCGAGACCGCATTGAACCTTACATTTCCGTCAGCATGAGTATGAACGTGGCTGGTAGAACATAATAGAAGTGGTCATTAGAAAGTGGGGCACATTAGCCGTGGGGGGTCGGGGGGGTGAGGATGAGAGGGTGATTTGGAGTCACATGAAGCGCTGACATGTGACTCCAATATTATAGAATACTAGTGGGGTCGCTCGCTTCGCTCGCTCATTCCGCGTCAGCTCGCTCCCCTCCCCCCACCCCCCCCCGTCTCGCTTCCCCCCCTCCCCCCCCCCCTCATTTAATTTGCCGTTCGGTCGGTAGATGGCATCGTATGTTCGCGCTGCTGGCCGTTGCGTTCCGGGCGCAGCTACTATCTCAGCGGATCTTGGCTGCTACTCTTATAATTTGCCGTTCCGTCGGTAGATGGCAGAGATGGCATCGTATGCAGCTGCTGCAGATGCAGATTGCTGCTGCGCTGCCGATGACCGCGTTGCGGATCTTGTGTAATTATATATATATATAGATAACGGAAGTGATTATTACAAAGAGGGGATCATTAGCAGCGGGAGGGGGGCGGGGATTTGAATCACATGAATGCGATGATCGAGTGAGCGAAGGGAACGAAAATCAGCGTTTACTACCTGCGTACGCAACAATTTAAAGAAACTTAATTCGATCGAACATGGTGACACACATGAGCTACCTACCACACCTATCCAGTGTTGCAAACCGGACATTCGAAGCCACCCGGCTTCGGCGAGTCGAGACATAATATAAAATATGTACAATTACTTAGCACTGCAAATCAGGGGTAGCAGCAGCAAGAAACACTACAGCAACAACACAGGATGCAACGCCATTTTAGTGTTGTATTTCTTCGCTTTCCCTAAAAAATTAGACGGGTAGAGAGAGAAACAGTCAGCTGAAATTATATATATATATATATATATATTTAATCCTAGCGACCTCGTACCGGAAGCCACAAATCCGCCATTCCACTCGCTTTTGCTTGCCTCGCAACTTCCGGTTCCGTTTCCGTTGTACAACTCTTTCCTCTTTCTCACGATTCCCTCCCACGTCACGTTTCATGGTCGTTTGTACGTAATTCCTAGTGTCTGGGCCCTAGTGCGGCAGCGGCGTCTGTTGTTGGGGGGGGGGGCGGAGGGGAGGGGGGGGGCTCAGTGGGTGCAGTTGAGCGAAGGGCGTGAAAAACGAGCAGGAGCGCGAAGCTGGAAGCGTCTATTGTACGAGCTGCCAACGCTTATGAAACCAATTGCTGGTCAATCGCTTTTACCCCTGACAGGAACACAAGCCGGCCAATGAAAAGGAGGGGGTTAGGGGGGAGGGGGAAACAGAGGCAGCCAACCAACCCCCTTTAATTAGCAGCTCTAACTCTCTCTCCCAAACGGTAGGGAGTGTAGAAAAACGAACAGAAAGAAAAATTTTGCCAAACTGGAAAAAAAATGAAGGGAAAAAAGTCCAGAAGAAACCCGGGAAAAAAAAAGAGCGTACTAGTCGAGTCGGGCACCTACTAACCCCCGAACCACCCCGAATAAAAAAAATGTTATTCGACTTGAAGCGAGAAGAGACATCATTTATTTTCATTTCAATTTGCTGACTAATGAGTGTTTTTTTTTTCCCGGTCTTATTTTTTTCTTGTTGTTAGCCATCGCCTAGTCCAAAGACAAGCCCATCACTCAAGATGTCATCCCGGCCCACGCTCCACTTCTTCTACTCGTATATCGTTCCAAATTGACTTTTTAACACTTGAGTTTAAGAAGGTTTTCCTCCCCCCCCCCCCCCATTCCCAGAAATTAAAGCGAGCGAGCAAAGCAGTGAGCGCGCACACCCCCGACCGCGGCTGAAACGAAATACGGGTCGGCTGATGATGTCGACTAATGTATAGAGATCAGAGGGCAACTCGAAATGACACTAACGATAGAAGCCACTTTTAAAGAAGACGTAATTCCACTTGTTGTTAATGTGTGGCCCCAATCTGTCAATAGTTTGTAACGCAATACCATCTGGCGTCAACAATAAACAAGTCAGAAAATGTCCTTCGTGGGTGGAAAAAAACTTGCATTTTCCTGGGACCCTTATCCTTGACAAGAAAAAAAAAGTGTTTGCCACCGGTTGCAACGTAAATAAGCTTGATATTTTTAACGGATCACGGCTGGGTCCACGGATAACATTCGGTTTATGGTAGGGAGGGGGGGGGGGAAGGTAAATGATTTTACTCTAAATCATTTTTTATTTAGCTTTAGTGAGGCCTGCAGGGCCCTACCGTAGCGAAGGGCACTCGGTAGGGGATGGGGGAGAGGCTCCCATTTTGCCAACTCATGCAATGATTTTGCCAACTGGTTCCCAAATGGAAGTAGTGCTCCAGTAAAGTACCTTTGACAGGCTCCGACAAATCCAGCTAGGGGGTCTGGGGAAGCACTGTAAGGTCCCCCAGTGGGGTGCGAGGACGGAGCCCCGGAAGCTAAAGCATTTTACGCTACATTAGTACCTGTTTCTTGCCCCCATACGCAAAAAAAATTGTCAAGCAAATTTTGGAGATTTTTTTTTATTCATTCTTTAAGATAGTAGGTTTCTTAAGAATTTAATTGTGACTAAATCATGTTTTTTTTTCAGATTTTCTCTTACCAAATTAAATTAAACCGAGTTCAGTTTAAAATTATATAAACAGACCAGCTGGCCATCGAAGATTCGGGGTTGGCTAAACTGTACGTTTTGGACCTTAATGCTGTAAAGAATGACGATGACTGCTGTGTGCAAGCCTGGGCATTAGGGGGGCGGGGGGTCAGTAGCGGGAGCATGGACAGTCGCTACAACCATGGATGCATACTATAACAGTGGGATGAAAGGTGCTGGATTTGCAACAAGTGCATCGGGTACTGAGCGCACAGGAAGAGTAAACCGTACATCGAGAGCACACCTGGCTTTTCTTGCTTCGTATATTCCGGCAGTGAGTTTCAGGCAGTTCTGATTGGTGGGGCTATAGAATGTTTATCGTTCCCGCACGAATCGCGTCCCTTGCCCCCTCCCCCTACAGTTCTGACTGCGTATATGCGCCATAGGTACCACTGCACCAAACGTTTCTGCGCGGATCATTCTGCACATAAGAGCATATCAACTGAACAGAAACAATACAATAACATAACCATTCGTGAAGATTAAGTGTAGACACATCCTCAAACAAACACATTCACCGGTCTTCAGTTTTATTGAATTTTAGCTGGATGTGCACTCGATGTACGGGTTCATATTGGCGGCGTGTGCTCGACCATACGAAATTTTCTTGTGCGCTCCTAAGGGCTCGTACCACGGAACCGCATAAAGGAGAATTCTTGAGCATTTATTTATAATTCTCTTACGGATAGTGTGTACTCATTTACAGCTTCTGATGGCACCTAATGGTACTCTGTACACTGTTTTCTTATAGTATTTGAAGAGCAAACTATTATTAGTATTTCTGTCAATACTAGTTGTGCATAATGATCAGAAGTGCCACACAGGAGGGAGTCGTAAGGCCAGGTGAGAGACAGAAGGGCGGATCCAGGGTTTCGGTTCTTTTCTCTTTTTTTTTGAGGACGTGAGGGGGGTTGATGCTAAGCCCAACTTTTCAGATCAAAACCTATGTCAAAACGTCTTTTTGCCCTAATGTTTTCTCCCCAATCCAATTATCTCCCCAATCCACTCCATTTTAATGACGTAAAACCATTCCACAGTCTACACGTTGGAGAATTTCAAGAATACTTGAACGAAAATGAAGTGCGAAAACAAGACGTTGCCGCCACTCCTTTCCGAAACCAACGGTAGAAGAACCAAGTTCGGAAAGTTCTTCATCTGGTGTCAGACTGCCTGAGTGGGGAACCGAACCCACGACCATCGGTCCTACCGCTGAGCCATACTGACACGACCAGTGACACGTGGCACAACTTCGAATAACGGCTCAGCAATAGGATCTCGAAGTCATACCACGTGTCACTGGCCGTGTCAGTATGGCTCAGCGGTAGGACCTCGGCCTTTGATTTCAAAGATCGTGGGTTCGATTTCCCGCTCAGGCAGTCTGACATATAAGTCCAAAAGGCAACGTAAATAGGTTTGCATCTGTATTTATTTCTCCCGTCTACAACAACTGTTTTGAAGAGTGACGCGTCGGCCGCTCGTCTTTGCTACGTCTTCCGGTGAAGAGTTGTTTATTACGTCATTTTCGTCGGTGAGTGGTCTGAAACGGAAGTAACGTTTTCCCTCCAAAAGGAGGCTCCAGTGACGTGGTGGCTTGGCTTCATTTTCCAGGTGGATCCAGCTCGAAAATGACACTAAACTAAAAAATGTCGCTCTCCCTACTCCCCCTACATTTCCCCCCGAATTGGATAGACTAAAATCTACCAGTGAAGTAGCCTAATTGGTTTCTTAGTTAACGAAGTAGCCTTCACTGCGTAGCACGTTTAAGCCTAATTATCAACTTCAGTCACCAATGGCCAATTGTTTCTGATTGATCCATGCACGGAAGAAGAAGTGAAGTGGAGGAATAGCCAAGGGGCAAGCTGTGACCAGCTACCAGCGCTACGTTGCGATTATGCAATTTATCTTCCGGGTGCAGTCACAAAAGTCACAGTGCGACAGACCTCGAAATGTTGGAAAAGGGCGAGGGGATGTTGAAATTTATTTAAACGCGAGGTGTCTGACAAGTAGCTGTAGCTTCTAACTCCATTGTAAATTTGCATCATATTTTGTACTACTAACGGTGGTGTCGTACCACTTCCCGCTCTTCAGCTGTGTCTGGGCTGGTGGGGGGGGGGGGGGGGGGGGCAACCCCCACAGCCCATGCGCGCTCCGCCCCTCCCCACGTTTCCTAATTACATAATTCGCTCATTTTCAACTTATGTTGTGAAGCTTCTAATTAAGGTGGTTGACTCCAATTGGGTTCATTCGAAAGGTAGGAATGTCATCTTTGCATAGGATAATTTAAATGGCCTACCACTGCTAGGACCGAGCTACACCTGTTTTGCTAGGGGCTTGTATCACAGTTTACCCGTTCGCCATTAGACAATTTGTTCATTTTCAACTTTCAACTGCTGTTGTGACGCTTCTGCTTTTATAAGGTGGCTGACTCCAATTAGGTACATTCGAACGGTGGGAATGTCCTCTTTGCACCAAAGGTAATTGAAAGGGTCTAACACTGTTAGGGACCGAACTACACCCGTTTTACTAAAGGCTTGTATCAGTTCGCCATTAGATAATTCGCTCATTTTCAACTTCCAATTGATGTTGTGATGCTTCTAATTAAGGTGGCTGACTCGAATTAGATTAATTCGAAAGGTGGTAATGTCCTCTTTGCACCAAGGGTAATTTAAAGGCCCTACCACTGTTAGGGACCGTGCTACTACCGTTTTACTAGGGGCTCGTATCACAGTTTGGGCCGCCCACCTCCCCCGGCCATCTCACCAGTAAAATGGTATTCGTGTTTCGTTCCCACCGCCTATCTTATATTTCGTTCTTTGTACGCAAAGACTGTTTTCTGTCAGTTTGCGCGCCAGAAATCCCGCAGGCGAAGCGTCGCAGCGGACGTTATTTAAAACAAAATCCAACCACGCGAACGTCGTAGGACAAAATAATTAAAGAAATACCATTCGCGGTTAAGACACGGTTGGCGTCTCTTTGTTCAAGACAAAACGAGGACGAGCACCAAGCACAACACCACAACATATTTACACAAATTTTTATTTTTAACTTTTATTTCGCTTAATTCGTTTGCATAATTCGTCGGTAATTAGCTAGCGTGCATTTATTTCTGCTGGCTGGAGCGTTGTTGTGCGTCGTCATCGTAGAGGCGCGGCGTCATCGCTGTCGCGAGTCCACGAAGCTAGCGAATGTTGCTGCCCCCAATTTGGCATGCCCACGAATTGGTCGTAAATAGTTAGAGCAACCCACGCTCAGATTTCTTTTCCGTGTAGCCAACGCTAAATAAAACAATGCGTTGAATTTTCAGTAACCACTGATTAGGCAGTCAGGTCAGGCTGTATTTTTTTTTTTTTACTTTGTATAGAGTAAAAGCATAATAAGCTATGGAGGGCGCTGGTTTGAGCTAGCTACAAGGAGACTATTCCAGAACTTTTCAATGAAAATTCAAGGACTTAGCCAGGACTTGTCAATGAAAATTGTAGGACTTATACAGGACTTGTCATTGTAAATTCCAGGAATTGTCAATGGAAAGATCAAGGACTTTTCCAGGACTTAACAATGAAAATTCAAGGACTTTCTCAGGACTAGTCAATGAAAATTCAAGGCATTTTCCAGGACTTGTCAGTGACAATTCAAGAACTTTCCAAGTCTTGCCAATGAAAATTCAATGATTTTTCCAGGACTTTTCAATAAAAATTTAAATAATTTTCCAGGACTTGTCAATGTAAATTTCAGTACTTTTCAAGGACTTGCCATGAAAATTTCAGGACCCTTCCAGGACTTGTCAATGTAAATTCCAGGACTACTCAATGTAAATTCCTGCAGGACTTGTCAATGAAAATTGCAGGACTTCTACAGGACTTGTTAATGTAAATTCCAGGACTACTCAATGTAAGTTCCACGACTTGTCAATGTAAATTCTAGACTTCTCAATGTAAATTCCAGAACTTATGAATGAAACCTCAAGGGCTATTCCAGGACTTGTCAATGAAAATTCTAGAACTCTTCAATTTAAATTCTAGGACTTTTCCAGGATTTGTCAATGAAAATTGCAGGACTTGTCAATGTAAAAGTCAAGGACGTTTCCAGTTTTAATCAATGTAAATCCGGGGAATTTTTCCAGGACTTATCAATGATGAAAATTATACAACTTGTCAATTAAAATTTGAGGACTATTCCAGGAATTGTCAATGTTTAAATTTGTGCTTCATCTTAAGTTGCACATGATGACATGGAAAACAGACACATGATTTTTCTGTTAAGAGACTTTCCAGGAGTATTCTTGGACTCATCACATTTTCAAGTGTTCCTAGCACTTTTCCAGGCAGGAATTTTACTTTCCAGAACATTTCCAAGTTCAAGATGATTTGAACCTGTTTTTCATGTTGTATTAAGAACCTCAAAAATTGCAATGAACAAGTTGCAATTGACAATTTTTTGAGGCTCCTGAGGAAATAAATGGCTCCTGACTCGTGAGGGAATAAATGGCTATACAATTCTTCACAGGCCACATCACAAGTTAGTCTTTCCAAGTCGTGTGCTATTTCGTTCAAGTGACCTTTTTTTTGTATTTTACTTTTTTTACGTTTTTAAAATATTTTTAAAGTTCCTGGCCTTTTTTTTAGCTATATATTTGGAATACACTACGAAAATTTCACATTTTTCTCATAAATCAGTTTGATTAGAATCAAATATTTTGATTAAGAATCCATATATTGATCAGAATAAAAATAAATATTCCATACTTTTTATTTTTATGAAAATATCACTATATTTTTAATCCTGCATCCTCTAAGTATGTTATTTTGCCGCAAATTGCATGGCATTATAGAAATACAAATTTTAATTTATTGGCCATTTTTTTTAAATACACCACGAAAATTTTAAAGTTTTCTTATATACACCATGCATGAAAGCATCCTATCATGTACTTTTATGAAAATGTCACCATATTTTTTAACCCTGCCTCCAGGGGATAACAATCCCACTTGTTCAGACAAAAGATCTGGTGTTCAGACCTGCTACCTAGAATCCACTGGCCCTGGTTGGGGAGGAGGGGGGGGGGGGAATAGGAGGTTGGGCTCGAAAACGAGGGGCGAAGGGGTCCTTTATAGCAGGATTACGCTCGCGATGGTTTATGGCCGCTTGGTGGCGTAAAGGTCGCCGCGCTTCAACGAGGTGATAACGCCCACGCTTAGGCCAACCGATGGTCAAGCTTCCGCTGGTCAAGCCCTGGTCTTAGGCCCATCTGGCTGTGGACGCACCAACATCTCCTCAATTCCGCCGCTCCCCCCCTCCAACATCGCTATTCTACTTCGTCCGGCCACCCCACGTTAACTTTGCGAACGCTTCGCAGCTGACGCTCCGGGCAATAATAAGCCCTCCAGGCAATTCGAAAGCGGCCGAGCCGGCCACTAAACACACTGACCAATCATTTGGGCCAGTCGTCAAAATAATTGGCAGACTTATGGCCAGGCGACGTAATTTTTCGTTATTTGTTGGCTTGTTTGCACTTATAGTGGATTAAATCCACGTTTCTAATGTTTCTTGTAGGAGGGAAAGGGGGATCAACGGCGAAATTCTAAATTATGAACCGCAATTTTTCAGCAGTTGCTTGAGAATAAAGCGGAAACGCATGATACGCTATCGTCACCAAGTTTTTAAAATCTTATTTTCCAAACTTTTTCACTTAACTCGACTTTAAGCCTGTAGCCGTAATAACTAGTTTTAACCTTGACAAAGGAATTAGCAGAAGGAAAAAATGTAAGATATTAAAGAACATTTATTTCTGGCATATACAATTCATAATACAAACTAATTAAAGCTCATGATTTAACTAAGACACCAGTTGCGTCTAAGGTTAGAAAAATGTGTAGCCATGATGGCTCTGGCTGCAAGCCCTCTTATGAACGCCAGTGTTACCAGGTTAAACAACTAAACATAAAAGTGCTACGCCTCTTCAAAATCCTTGCTACAAAATGCCACCAACTATGGAAAAAATGCTACAAACATGCTCCAACGAACTATCTGGCTTTAGACGTTGTGAAGTGTTTTTCAGGGACAAATATAGCTACAAGCAAGACAAAGCTAGAATACGGAGCAATGAGGCTGCTAAATCAGCAAATGGGAGCAGCACTTGCAGTTTAATTTTGGAAGCTCTGGTGGCGACTTCCGGTCAAAACGGAACTACGTGCAAATTCACTACCTATACACAAGTATTTGGGTTAGTAAGGGGTGGAAAATTTCTTTCGAGGGACCTCCAAAGATTCGAAGTGTAAAATTTGGCAAATGCAACATAAGGTATTTAAATTAATGCAATTGAACTAATTCTGAAAGACCTTAGACCTTATTCTGAATTCCAATCCCCCCACCCGTTGTCCTTGGGTGCACCCCTGTATACATCAAAAGCATCCTTAACCAAAATCAACACCGTAGCTTTTTACGACAGACAAAAACCTTATCACTTTACGTTGACAGACTGAAAGATGTAAACTTAGAATGAAATCTTGTTTGTTCAATTAAGTTATTTGTACGAATCTTTATCTCACACGTGAGAGAACTAGATTTTGCTGAGGGTTAGATAGAGCACATCCTCCAGTTAAGAGTAGTTGGTGGTAAGCTGCCTATGGCACTGGGTGGCTG
The DNA here is from genome assembly GCA_023313725.1 of Lithobius niger. NCBI lineage: Eukaryota > Metazoa > Arthropoda > Chilopoda > Lithobiomorpha > Lithobiidae > Lithobius > Lithobius niger. The sequence goes on from JAHWFP010227461.1 coordinate 19,173, forward strand.
GCTGGCAGTAGTCCACCATTCCCGCGACAGATTTGTCCATCGTTAAGTAAGACCGTTCTCAAAAAACACAAAAAAAAAACACCGTCATACATAGCAAGAATTTATTGGGTTGGGCAGGAGAATTTGTAACTCTAAAAAGCTCCTATAGAACAGTGACATTTGCCGCCATATTGGCACCAGTATGGGTTTTGGAGGGCATAACTACAAGGTGCATTACGTAAAAATGGAGGGAAAAACAACGGAAGAGCCGATTTCTTAGGCTTAAAATAACGTTGTTTTATCCAACAACAAAAATCGCGCGTTTTAGGTCTAAGAAATCATTCTTCACAGCATCGGCTTCAGTATGACGCCCTTCTGTTTCTCTTTGCAGTGCCCCTTGCAGTTAACCCATTAAGTCTCCAGCATAGAGTTATATACAATAATACTACGTCGTGTCACTGCTCTATTGAAACGTGTTACACTCATTCCAATTAGTTCCATTAGAGTTTTCAGAGGGCGCCACGCATTCCGTCTGGTCTGATTTGCTCATTTTACAGCCCAAATCTAAAGTAAACTAAGCTAAACTAAATAATAATTAAATACAAGCTAGTTGCGTTTAATTTAGGCTGAAAACTGAGTAGAGATTCCAACATAAAACTCATGGCGCCCTCTACAAATTTAGACGAAACTAATAGGAACGAATCTAAGACGTTAAGAAGGGGGGTCTCAGCCACAAATTCTCGTCTCCAACCCTATAAAATAGAGGCATTGGTTTGGTTACATGCAGCAAAACCAACTCAAGTAAAAGGAAAGAAATATAGGAAAATGTGCAACATACACATACATACACTTGAACTAAACTAACGTGGCAAAATTCGAGTCACACCGAAAGGCCAATAAGGAAGCAAGCGCCTTTAAATATCTTACTGCTGAATGGAAAGCAGCATCGGAATTCCACCACCCTCCCAACCAAACTTTAGATGTTTATTTTCGAACCACTGACATCTACACGACCATCTGGAGGCGGAGGGCCGTGAATCCGCTAGAGCTTAATGTAACCTTCAGTGCCAATACAATAGAGAAGACTGGATTCGTTACCCTTCCATGACGTAATGATGACGTTCTGACAGCTTAAACCGTCAGCCATCTTAGCTGCCCACAGGTTTAATTTTTATTAATTTTTATCTAACATCCGGGAACTACTAGAATGGCGCAAGAGACGAGGAGCGCTGGTAGCAGGGAGGGGGGAGGGGGGGGGAGGAGGATGAGGAGATGGAATTCCCCTTCCAGGGCGGTCCCGCTCGTGACAGTCCTGTGATTGGCTAAAATGAAGACATATGGCGGCGGTTCAGCCAGCAGTCTGATTTATGTTCTCCTGATTGTCCGCTTCTCACCAGCATAAGATTTACTGCCCATTTTTCGCTTGTAATACCCGTAATTATGCCGCGGCCACAGGAAACGGGCTCTTATGGCACGCCCTGCCACCCCTCCCCTCCCCCTCTTCTCCTCGTCACTATTTTCTCCCCAGCTGCGTCGTCCAACCGTGCCCACCCAACTTCGCTTCGTCCATGGAGCGCGAGTGAAAAGGCGATGAGTCCCGGGTTTGAATGAGAGATTCGCGGGTTTAATGAGGTGTGTCGCTGGCCCTGTTCCTGCTGACCATGGCTCGAGCCGCTTTGCATGACGAAGCGCCTCAAGTAAGCTACATTTTATGAAGATACTTGCGTGCATTGCAGGCCCAGCAGCTACAGTTGCTGGACTAAAATACCTATGGAATAAAATTACTCAGAAACTCGAGCGGAATTCAGGGTTCGTGCACCCACAAAGTTAGGGGGAGGTGGGGGTGGGGGGGGGGCCACAACCTCTTCCATCTAGGAGGTCTGGGGGAGCGCTGCAATCTCCCCCAATGGGGGAAAGCTCACGCATTTTCAGCAATTCTAATGAGTTGGAGACACCTGAAAGACCCAAATTGATACTTTTTGAAAGAGAACGCTGGCACCTGCCAGATGTGCGGCCGGCCGCACAAAAACCAAAATCGTCTTTATTTCTTGTGGAAATAGGGATGTGGCATCTAAAATGAATGCTACCAGATGGAATTGCACTTCGAGCGCACATCTGGTAACGCACATCTGGCAGCATGCAATCAGAACTAAGGGGAGAGGGGCCGTACTTAGAGTGAGAATGATAAACCTCTTAAGGCCTCCCCCACTCAGAACTGAGGGCGTGTGCAATCAGAATTGTGGGGGCCACGCTTTGCGCGGGAGCAGTAAATATCCTAAAGCCTCCCCAGTCCCCAATCAGAAATGCTAGAAACCCGCTGCTGCAATATAAGAAGAATGAAACGCTGGGTGTGCGCAATCCGACCTGTAGGCTGTTGATTCTTGCAAAACAAGAGCAACGAAAAAATAAACACCACTTCTTCCGCTGGACGAATTATCCGAGGACGACGAGACCGAATAACTTATTTTTACTAAACAGGACAAAAAGCCAACCTAGCTGCATTTAGTGGTAAATCAATAACAGATGCAAACCTTTTCCATTTTCCTTTGGATTTAAATGTCAGACTACCTGAGTGGAAATTGAACCCTCGACCTTTGAGACCAAAGGCCAAAGCTCTACCGCTAAGCCATACTGAAACGGCCAAATTGTAACGGGTGCAGGTAGCATTTAACACGCACACAAAATACAAATAAGCAAACAGTTTCCAATCGCCACTGGACGGGGCGCTTCTTGCTGTGCTCCTCACACCAAGTTAACGGAAAAGAACACACAATAAACCGTGAAAATGGTATCCCCGGGCGTGCGAGTAAAGCACTTTTAATTCAGGCTGAAGAAAATTTGCAACATTAACGACGGGATGGATTATTTGGCGAATATAGTTTGTTTTAAGCCTAGTTGGTATCCCATCTAAGGATGGCATGTGCCTGGTTAATGATGTGTCCCATTGTCGCGTGTTTCCCTTGCTGACGTTTACCTGGATTGAATAAGGTGTCGATCACGCCCGATGCCGATTAGATGGCTTTTGCAATAAAGGGTTAAAATAGTCTCAACTGATCATTTCTAACATTCTCCCCATCTTTTCCACTCTTTATTGTTGATTGTCGGGGTCCTTTTTAACCGAGAAAAGGTATGATGCCGATTAGATGACTTTTGCGATAGAGAGTTAAAATAGTCTCAAATGCCTATTTCTAACATTCCCCCAATCTTTTCCACTCGTTAGTGTTCATTGTCGGGGTCCTTTTGCGATAGACGGCTAAACTAGTCTCAAATGACTATTTCTAACATTCTCCCAATCTTTTCCAATCGTTAATGTTGATTGTTGGGGGCCTTTTTGACCGTGAAGTGATACATGTCGATTAAATGGCTTTCGCGATAGACGGTTAAAATAGTCTCAAATGACTTTTGCGATAGAGGGTTAAAATAGTCTCAAATGGCTATTTCTAACATTCTCCCGATCTTTCCTACTCGTTAGTGGTGAATGTCGGGGTCCTTTTTGACCGAGAAATGGTACGATGCCAATTAGATGGCTTTTGCGATAGAGGGTTAAACTAGTCTCAAATTTCTAACATTCTCCAAATCTTTTCCACTCGTTAGTGTTGATTGTTGGGGGCCTTTTTGACCGTGAAGTGATACATGCCGATTAAATGGCTTTTGCGATAGAGGGTTAAAATAGTTTCAAATGGCTATTTCTAACATTCCGCTGATCTTTTCCACTCATTAGTGTTGATTGTCGGAGACGTTTTTGACCGAGACGTGGTAAGATGCCAATTAGATGGCTTTTGCGATAGAGGGTTAAAATAGTCTCAAATGGCTATTTCTAACATTCTCCT
>JAHWFP010227462.1:0-12491 GCA_023313725.1 Lithobius niger
ATCGTCAGTAGAGAATACTCTGTGGATGAGAGCATAGGCACCTTGTTGGGGCTCGTCAGTAGAGAACACTCTGTGGATGAGAGCATAGGCACCTTGTTGGGGCTCGTCAGTGGAGAATACTCTGTGGATGTAGGCATAGGCACCTTGCTGTTGCCTATGCTCTTATCCACAGAGTATTCTCTACTGACGAGCCCAAACAAGGGCGAAACAGACTGTCAGGATCTCTGTGGGTGAGAGCAGTTCATTTTAAATGATCAACTGCCATTAATAGGCCTAAATGTGGATGTCTAACATTCCGTAGAATGGCGCCCCATACAAGTAATAGTTTCTGCTTTTTAGCTTGTTAACTCGTCTTTATCGTCTAGGGATAACAGTTTCATTACCACCAACCGCTTCTACATCACATTGCGTCCAAAGCATACTCTGTTTCCCGCCAAGTATCCTCCAGAAGCGGTATACGGCAGCGACGTCATGTAAAATGCTTCAGCTTCCAACCGCCTGTGGAGTTGATGGCGCTCCTTACATGCCTAGATTTCTTTGGTTCACTCCGAAATTTATTTTGTCTGTGCCAATGATTTCGTTTAATTTTGTTGGTTGGCAGTAGTATTCGGCATATTTTAGCCATGAGAACGTTAACAAGATGTGCAAGATTAAATATGTCTTGCCTCTACTATGGCCACCACATTATTGTCGTTAGATTTCACAGCGCGGATACGAAGAGTGCGCCGCGCAAAGACGCCACTAACATCGCCTTTACTAAAACGCTCGCTCGCGTTATTTCCATGATATCCAGCCTTGCAAACCAAAATACGTTTAAAACCGCACGTCCCATTTTTCAGAAGTAACTTCGTAACTGAAGGTCTTCCCAACATTTCGCTGTCCGAGTGCAATCATCGTAAGAGAATTAACATCCTGCTTGGAAGAGTAGCCAGCCACCCAGCAGTTGGTATCCCGTCGAAACAGGCCGGTCAATAACGGCGCACGACAAAACAGCGAGACGATGATACAGCGCACGACACATCAGCGCAACGACAAAATATCTAGGGTAAAACAGCATGCGACAAAACAGCGAAAAATTTGTTTAAAAACGATGGCGTTTCAAGCATTTCTCAGATGCTTTTCTCAGATCGGGGCACAAAGCTAGTGCTCCACAGTTTCTACACACCTACGACCATTATTTATGTGGTGATGAGGAAGACGTGGGGAGAGGGGGGAGGGATAATTTGTTGCTTGCGGGCTCTTGTTCTGTTGTACTTATTTAGGCAAAAAGAAATATTTGGCAAAATGTTGTTTTAAAACGGGATGTTATGGGCACTTGGTACAAATAACAATTTTGAAGTAAAAAGTTTGGCCAACAAAAGAAAAATGGCCGGTGGAAAACATAGCTAGGGGAAATGAAACGGGTGAACAGGGAAAACGAAGACTATCTTCAATAAAAACTAATTAAAAACTAACACGCAGGATAAAATCAAATCAGACTTCAGCTGAAGGTTGTACGCAATGCCACGAAGGCAGTCGAGCATAAATTCCACAATTTTATAACGTTCAACTATATTCGTAATTCGTTCTTTTTCATTTATCTGTTTTAATTTACTGTTTTATTGTCTTCTTAGCTTCAGTTTGAACAAAACGTAACTTTTTTTGGTCTTATTTTTGGTCTAACGAAGGAAGACAGAAGAAGCGTCCGAAAGCAACAAATTATCCCTTCCCTTTCCCCCACACACACATTTTTAGTTGGTCAAAAATTGGTTTTAGCTGGAGCTGCTTGTTCAAACGAAACTACGTTTACACAAACCAAAACCGTTTTCTGCAGTCTACGTCTTGCAGCTGGCGTTTGCCTATTGGCATTGTTGCTTGTAACGCTGTTTAAAACAATGTAAAACAATCAATTTGGTCGTTTAGAGGTCCCTAATCCCTGAACCACTTGACCGATTAGAAGAGGTAGTATGGAAAGGGCACATCTCCAGAGCAATAGCTGTAAAATGAGCTAATTATTTTTTAAAATAAAGAATTAAATTGCTTTATTCAGGAAAACAGCACGAGGCCTGTAGGCCTGTATGTGCAAATTTAACCATAATTTGCACATCAATAAAAAGAAAATAAATAGTAAAATATATGTACAACTTAAAAACTACAATGACAATAAAAATTATAATTCAAAAAGCCTTGATAAAAATTCAAAATTACAAATTACCACTATCATACAAGTGTATATTAACACTAAAAAATATTTAGTTTGTATTCACTGACTTAATATCCATTTTTTAACTTCAGTTTTTATTTCTGTGTTAATAATAATAACAATAATAATACGATTTTGCTGCAGGAGCATTAGGTATAGCAAGGATCCGAGGATCGCTAACTGCCAGCCTTGACTATACTTGCAACAACAACAACAACAACAAAAACATTACTGGATATGGGAGAACCACAAAGTGGTCACTAATACCTGCCCAACTAGTTAAAATTGTAATGTGTAAAAGATAAAAGATGATCGTTTAAAACTGATAGCTTTGGTTTAAAGGAGGTCACAGTACGCATAATTACTAGATGCTCAGGAAGGGAATTCCAAGCCCTCACCACCCAAAGCGAGAAAAACTGGCCACGACACGTCCTAGAGAAATTCTGTGTACCCTCGTAATACTGTCAATACGCAGCGTGAAAAAGTACCCAAAGTTAAAATAAACCTTGTTGTGAAGCAACAAGTAAGGTAAAGAAAGATCGTACTTCAACCTACGTACCTCCAAAGTATCTGCCCCCAATAGCCACAGTCGATCCTTGTAACAACAATTTGAGAGACCCTGTAACCTCTTTCTAAGAACCACATTTATTCACCGCATGGAAGAATTTATTTTCGTGAAACAAAAATAGCGTTAGCTAGTAGTAGTAGCCAGTAATTAGGCAAATATCAGCGTTATTCACTTCGTTGTTTTCAACAAGAAAACGTTAAGCTGTGTCACTAACAGGAACTTTTATGTTACCAGTCGACCAAAGTTTCCCCATCATACAAGTTTCAGCCTTTTCTGTCGCATAGTTATTTATCGTGAGATGGTTGAAAACAGCCACAGTACCTTAGCTGTAAAGACACAACGTGTCTAGTGGTCGCCATGCCTATATATATATATATATATATATATATATCTGGATAGGTTAATCTTGGCGGGCGGCACACTAGCGTGTGTCTTGATATGTGCGAACGAAAATGAGATTGATGAAATCGGAAAGGCGTAATATTGTCGTTTTTACACCATACCGTGTTTCGGTAAAGAAATCTATGGAAAAGAAAGAATTTTAGTCCTTTTTTTTTATATTTAAAAGGTTTAGAAAACCCAATTATTGCAAAACACGAGCAAAAATTGGGCCTTTTTTGGCCCTTTAATTTATTCTCCATCTATTACTCTGTGCACGTTCTCACAGCCATAGGCCATAATTCCATTCTTCTTGCTGTTATTAGGTTTTTGAGCCCTAAAGGAGATCTTCATATCTTTTTTGTGACAGGATTGCAGAAGCAGAAGGAGGAGGCTTAATTAAATTTTGCTAGCTGAAATTAGCCGCATTCTAATCATTTCTTCGTGTATCGCTGAGGATGTGACATTACGACTTCAAAATGAAATTAGGTGCTCCCAGCAAACTAATTCTAGAATTTAAATCAAAAGTTAAGCGACTCCAGGCTGTACACCGTGGTCAAGCTAAAAACGACTATCTTAGTTTTCAAATATAAATCTCATCGATTGCGCGGACCGAGGCCTACACAATGAATACCTATAACGTGAGCTAAACTGCATACTGAGGGGTAACTTGAAAACGAAAATGTTTGGTGGTCATGACGGTTTAGTTGGGCTGACTGAAGAGGATGATCTGACCACGGGAGGGGCGGATTGAGGTTTAATGGCGCATCGACAGCTAGGTCATTAGCGCTAACCTCAGTCACATTGCAGGGGTCCGGGTTACCACTGCGGCACCACACCTTACAGAGATGTTAACGAAATCCCAACTCTAGATCTCTTCGCATATCTGCACCTCCCGAAAAAATCGATGTCTCGTGCCAATGTCTCGTGGAAGGACGAAATCGTGACGACACCGTCAAAATGGTAACAATCCACAATAACATGACGGACCGTGAATGGCCGACGACACAAATAACATTCAAGAGAGATAACCCCACCCCACCCCCTCAAAAGAAAACAATGAGCAAGCTTGGTGTGACCAATGAGCAAACGGGCTAACACCACGTCTTCCTGGTGAATGCGGTGACTAGCCGAGAAGAGGCAAGCCGATCTGCTCAGTAACAGGAAAAGGATCGCTTCGCAGTGTAAGACTCCTTCAGTAGCAGCGTGGTTTATTCCGTCCTAATAGGAATATCTCTTGTCATGTAAACTATCCAAAGAAATTCGTAGCAAAATTCTCTCTCGATCCGCTTAACGCCAAATAAATAACAAGGAATCATGGCTTACCGCTGGCAACAATCATTTCAGTCGTTGCAATGGGTAGCTGAGTGATGACGGCCATCTCGACCAGACACTGTGAAGCCATGACTTTGCTGGAGACGAGCTCTGTTCTGTACGAGCTCTGTTCTGAGACGAGCTCTGTTCTGTACGAGCTCTGTTCTGTACGAGCTCTGTTCTGTACGAGCTCTGTTCTGTAGGATCTCTGTTTTGTACGAGCCTTGTTCTGTACGAGCTCTATTCTGTACGAGCTCAGTTCTGAGACGACCTCTGTTCTGTACGAGCTCAGTTCTGTACGAGCTCTGTTCTGAGACGAGCTCTGTTCTGTACAAGCTCTGTTCTGTACGAGCTCTGTTCTGAGACGAGCTCTGTTCTGTACGAGCTCTGTTCTGAGACGAGCTCTGTTCTGTACGAGCTCTGTTCTGTACGAGCTCTATCCTGTACGAGCTCTGTTCTGTACGAGCTCTGGGCTCTGTTCTGTACGAGCTCTGTTCTGAGACGAGCTCTGTTCTGTACGAGCTCTGTTCTGAGATGAGCTCTGTTCTGTACGAGCTCTGTTCTGTACGAGCTCTATTCTGTACGAGCTCTGTTCTGTACGAGCTCTGATCTGTACGAGCTCTGAACTCTGTTCTGTACGAGCTCTGTTCTGTACTGTTCTCCGTAGCTCCTACTGGTCCATCTCTGTCTCTCGAACGACCCATGCTCCAGCTCTTTTATACGAGCAGTACAATCATATTGATTGGGTCTGAGTGAGTGGGAGTGCACCCCGTGCACCACGCAATCTAGCAGGCACCCGAGTTAAGCATAAGGTGCATCCGGCATAGAGCATACTGCCAAGTAGTACAAGGTGAACTGCACCCTGAGATAACCTACCTTAGCAGTTAATTCCTTTTTTCCTTTCTTGCTCCTTGCTCATATCTCCTTCTACCAGTATGTTTTTTATTTTGGGAGTGGGGGGGGGGGGGGGTCGGGGTAGTTTTGCAATGTGTCTGGTAAGGATTGAAATTATACCGGAGAATCTACACGGCCAAAATTTCTTAAGGCCAAAATAACATTACGTACCTTCCAACACCACTAAGCCAAACTCGCCTGAATTCGTCTTTTTTTAACTAAAAATCTTTACTGTAAAGCTTGTAGGATATTTCCAGTTAGTTACAAATACTTGAATTTCAAATCGATTTACCTGAAATTTCAGTTTCAATGTCATTCCCAGATGAGCTAGTCATTACCATCACAGTTATGTCATTACCATAACAGTGCATGTTTTCATCGCCTTATTAAATTTCACAATCATCACCCGGTGTTACGGCTCAGAAACAGTTTCATTATATTAGGACGAACAATAATAAAATTACCTAATGACCTCTCGGCATCAGAATAAGTCAATAAAGGAAACTTTAATATGTAAAATTTGGAAAATTACAATATTGCAGCCAAAAAATAAAATTTTTAACGGTTCTTATTCAGTCAGTTGAAGTATCTCCTTGATTTTCATTTGCATGGTGGTTGGTTACTCAAATATATCAAAACGTCAACCCATGCAAGTCAAAGTACTATTGAAAGCAGCCATATACAGAGCGTGATGGTAATGACATTTTTTTCTCATTCAACACCATTCTAAGGCCCATTACTTTTTATTGGAGAAATTTGTTTCCTTGCCAGTCATAAATTCATGCAAAATAGCCATTCTACATGCAGAAAATACAAAAATTAAACAGTTTTGTGATAATAAAAATTTCAGTTTTTCAAAAGTCAAAATTTGACATTATCTGAGAATCACCCAGATCATCTATCAGTATATTTAAGAACTACAATCACAATATGGCAAACCCAACAGAGCACTTCAAGACGGGGGGGGGGTTTGATGTTACCGTCCACATTTATCTGCTAGCTTCACTCGCAAGAACAAGAGTAATTTGTGGCTGTGTTGTTCGAAATAATTACTGTTGTCACCTTAGAAATCAAATACGTCGTCAGATACACTGACATCAATATTGCACCCTCAGCGTTTTAATGGCTACTTTTTACGCGTTTGTGGCTCCTCACGTGAGATATAGATGCAATATTCATGAGATAGGTAGCTTGGACGTCTCTTTCTATAGTTTGTTCCACATTATGTTTTCAAGAAACTGACTGGATGACGACTCGTTTCCTTGCACTAAGAGTGCAAAAACATGTGGATATCACACTTGTAGACTCAACAAAGTTACTATTAAAATTTACGAATGGGATGTTTACGGATTTTTTGCACTCGTAGTGGAAGAAAACGTGGCGTCATACAGTCATTTTTCTGAAAACATAATGTGGAACAAAGTATACAGGATGTCTCATTAAAAAGGAACGTTTTCAAAACCCTCTATAGTGTCCGCGGCCTATCTTGAGTTCGCTGCAGAAGGAACACAGATAATCGATTGTACGTTTTTGGCAGCAGAGTGCCTTGTTGATATCCAAGATGGTTACAAAATAAAACAATGGCGGCCGTCGATTAAACTGATCCCTTACGGACGCGTGGTGGGCCGGGGAGTTGCGGGCGATTCGAGGCCGGTGAGTCGTTCGACCGAAGGAAGGCGATACATAGCCGTCAGACGGGCGTGCGGCGTGGTGGAGTCGGGCAAAAGGGCAGGAAAACGTAGCCGCTCATAAAATACTTGCAGACTCTTGATATGCCGTGCACACAATAGTATTTACAGTTTAATCGCGATTAACAATAATAATATATCCACTTAAAGGTCAGTTTCAATTTCGACATCATTCCCATTGTTGTAGTATCGGCATCCCCCTTTTAGAGTTAACAGTTTCGGATTTGCAACAATGGCAGACCACTTTTCAATCGCGGAACAGCGTCTGGCGATTGTTAAATGGTTTCACGAGTTGAAATCTGCGACCGCAACACAGAGAGGCTCCAGAAAAGATTATGGGCTTCATCCAGCCATAGGAGTTGAGTTGTGTTTGGGTGAATAATCAACTGAAGTTTAAGAGCGCGGCATCAAAGGACGTACCGCCACGCCAGTCGGCAGGCGCGGCCGCGTGATCGGAAATTTAAACTCAACGCACTAGGGTTAATCCCTCTAAACCATCTTTTAACATGGCGGAGAAAGCAGACGACGCCTAGTACAACGCGGTACTAAACTGGTATAACGGTAGTAAATTGGATTTAGTAATTTTTTTTCAATTTCTCTGCTGTTACGACATTTTAACTTGGTTTAACTTACTGCGGTCACAAGAAGATGACTCATTCTACACCGGTTTTCTTGCAAATATCACGCATTCATAGGCACCCTGTCTCGTGCGTTACAAAAATACGATATTTACTTCCCCAACAATTGGCGTTAATGTTTCGTTCGACTGTCAAATTTTGTTACAAAACACAATGGCACCTTTACGCCTGACAACATAACAATCTCTTATCTTACCTATGTTTGATACATCATAAACAACGGTGGAATTCTATTCATCTACGAGCGGATTAACCGCGAATATCTCATGGCGGCTTGGTCAGGCGGAAGTAGCAGACCCGCTTTGTATTCTGGGATAGACTCGCGAGTCACGCTTGCCATCGAACGCACTTCGGCTATGCATTTGAGCTGGGAGTTGCTTATCCATCCAAACACAACTCAACTCCTATGATGCAGCAGAGGATGGACCTTACAGACGGACAGATTTATCACTCGTTAGAAAATTCTAGGCAACTATAGTGTCCGCGGCCTATCTTGAGTTCGCCCCTGAACGACACAGATAATCGATTGTACGTTTTTGGTAGCAGTGTGCCTTGTTGATATCCAAGATGGTTACAAAAACAATGGCGGCCATCGATTAATGCCGCCCCCTCCAGGAAAACGTGGCCGCTCATAAAATACTCGCAGGACTCAAGATGCGCCACGCACACAATAGCAGTGTGCAGAACAAAAAGCAGAAACGAGCTAAAACGGCATTTCAGCGGAAAACATTGAACAATTACGATCCTCATTTTGTATGCAGTTCGAAGAAGTCCACAAGACCTGCCTGGATGTGAAACTGGATTGAAAAATTGTTCACCGTAGTAAGTGTAGTTATACTTGCACATGCTCCCATACAGATGCTGGAAGAGCAGAAACAATGTGGCAAGGCTGAATTCAAGGATTAATTTCGGTAACTTCATGCCGGTGAGGATTAACGAAGACCCAACTTTCATTTCTGGAATTTTCTATAACTGACGAGGGACATTTCTATCTTAGTGGTCATTTACACAAACAAAACGTGAGAATATGGGGTAGCACAAATTCAAAATCATTCACTGAATCACCCCTTCACCCAGTAAAAGTTTACTGACTTGGTACGCAATTAAAACCTCAGGAATCATGCCTTCAGCGAAATTAAGCCATTAATGTACAATTAATGCCATCATCGAAACATTGGTACCGTGGCAAATCCGAAATTCTTGCCTTTAAGGGGATGTATTAATTTTGTTAAACATGCTAAATCTGTAGATTGTTCTGAAAACGTTCCTTTTAAATGGGACACCCTGTATCTCCGAACAACAGAGTTTCAGTTTTTGTTTATATATTTATTTATTTTTTATTGATTTAATTTTAGACAATTAATTTCTTTGAACCTTAACTCAGCCGAAGCAACTTAATGCTTGTATGTCTGAACCGGCTCAATTTTGAACATCACCAGACTTTTAGAGAAGAAGAAATATCTGGTAAAGGGAGGAGCCAACCCGGGGATTCGAACCGGGAAACCTCCGAACATCGTAGGGGTCGAAAGATTGTCCAGAATTGGCCAGAATAGTTCCCATAGCCGCTGAAGGAGCATGGTAGCCTAATAGAATTCCCTATTACCGGTACAAACAATTTTTAAAGATAAGAAACACGAGTCAATAATAATATTGACAACTAGTTGTTCCCCGGCTTAACAACTAGTTGATTCCCGCTGTTTCAACTTGGATGTAATAGTCAGCATTATTGACATAGGGCCTTAGGGCTTCGGGCAGATGACCAGGAGTGGTTAACGCTCGTTAAACCCTTTAACCCTTTAACCCTTTTGTTTCTAAATGTTAGCGCGCATATCCGTTCTCAGTGTCGGCCGCTCGCCCTTTTTCTTTGCTACCGTGGCAAGAATAAGCCCACTCGCCATCTTGCTGATTGTTGAAGCTTCGTTTGTTTAATCCTCCCTAATAATCCTTAACACTCGTTAAACCCTTTGAAATCCTATGAATAATCCTTCATTAAGTCGGCTCCTGAGCTAAGTCTGCTTCTAAGCGAAATATACTATACATAGATTTATGTACAAAGTATATTCTCATAGCTACGTTGTTGGATGTTGTAGCAAAATTTCAAGATGCTAACTAAAATGGGAGACCCATAAGTGGACTCGGGAGAGAAAAAAGCTAGGATAAGGTTTAACGCAGCTTAGGAAAGCCATGGCTAATTGCTTGCGCACTGCCGATAGTGCTGGTGGAATTTTCCGTAAACCTCAAAGCATTGCTTTGGCTGCTCTGAGCTTTCGGGAGCCTTAGGAGCATTATTCTTGTGTTTTCATTAACAAGTCTTGGCATGGCTCACAAGATTTCCTCATACTGAGCTTTTTTAATATTTGCTTAAAAAAATTAATTAGTACTTGGCTAATAACGTTACTTGCATGACACTTAAGTGTGAAGAATAACCAGTTTCTTTTGCCACTTTAAATTAGCGTTTTGGTAATCCTTCCAAATCTTCAATGACGATGTCATTTTGAAACTAAAATCTCAACCGAGAATTGTGTTCAAAATACGATAAACACTGGACCGTAAAGCATAAAAAAAATCAAAAAAATCAGCGTAATCCATGTCAATAGATCTTCCGGAGACCATGTCCAGGGATGTTCCTTATTTCCAAGATGGCTTCTTTATTCAACAGGGGGAAAATAAGGCAAAGAGGTGGTTGTTTGGGAAGGGGCTGCCTAGAGAGTATTAGCATTATCTTAGCCGACCCGTTTTTCTTCTTTATGCCCGACGTCTCCTGAGGATTAGGAAAGGGCTTACGGAGCGGCATCCTTAGTCCGGGAATTAATCTTGTCATGGGAGTAGATGTACCGGCCTTTGTCTTGTTGTGCAAGGACCCATGTAGTCCGGCAAATCCGCAAGCGTAGAGGACTGTTTGGCTTGGGAGCGAAAGCTTCTAGCGGCGTCGGCACGGTTTCATTAGGAAAAATGAAGCAATTCCAATGGCGAGTGCCGTGCAACAATTATAGAAATTGCTTTCTTCTTCTTTGTTCTGGCCTCATTTCCAGACAATTGGATGCAATTTTTTCTTTCTTTTTTTTTTCCCGTTTTGTTTCTGTCTTGCGGTGTTTTTTTTTTTTCTCGTTTATTTTTTCTTTCTCTTTTTCTTCCACAATCTTTTCGCTTTCTTCCTCTTCTTCCAAAGTTTTGCTGTTACCATGGTTTTCTTCTTTCTGTCAGGATAATCTTGAAGACTATCAGAAGAAAGAAAATTACTACGCGTTTTATTTTTTAGTTGTTGTGTACGTGAGTGTGCTCGTGGTGGAAAGTTGTTGAAGAGCTGAACGGAAGAAAGGGTGTCGTTAAAGCTGAAACGTTCCCACATAATGAAAAAAATTATTATTTTTTGTTATAAAAGATGTACCCTCGCTTGATGTAGAAGTATTCCCACTACAACAGAATAAAAACAATGCGAAGAAATACCTGCGTAGTCTTAATACACCCATCGCTCTTAATAGCTACCGCTCTAAATACCTATATTAAATACCAATCGCTCTTAAGATTTGCTACCCACATATTTGTCATAATGACTTGGATGAAAATAACTACTTCATAAGGGCTAAACATTGTAATGTGATGGAATGTGGAATTAGTATATCGGAAATTCCCTGGCCTTGTACCCTAAGACGCCTTTCCAGCTCTACGTCTGAGATTGCTCGCTGCTAGGCAATAAGTAAAGGGCTAGTAAAGGTATTCTCCAAGAATGGCTCGCAGCTTGTCGCCAGAGTCGCCGGGAACAAGTGGTGTTAGCCTGTTCGAGTTTTGGTCACACTAACCTTACTCATGCTTCCTTTTGAGGGGGGGGGGTGTCGTCATCCCTCCTGAATGTCATTGGTGTCACCGACCTCTCACGGTCTGTCACGTTCTAGCCGATTATTACCATCTTGATAGTTTTCGTTATTGTTTCCACCTTCCGTTAGACATTGCATGTCAATTGGGTGAGGACTCTGTCCCCCCCCCCCGTCCGGGGTTTTTCGTTTTTTTCAAGAGGTACAGATGTACGATAAGATCTAAATTTGGGGTTTGGTCAACATCGATTTAATGTGTGGTGAACCCGGGCCAGTACACTGTGACTGAGGTTGGCGCTAATGATTTAGCTGTCGATGCGCCATTAAACCTCAACCCCTCCCCCTCACCCCACCCCCGGTCTATGGTTACAGGCAAACGACCTTGCGTTCCTCCTCCAATAATTATGTTACTGAAACTCCGTAAGACTCAGTGTCTTGCGGACATTCAAGCAAAATCCTTAAAAATGTCAAGGGTCATTTTTGTTTGGGAACTGAGGAACTCTCAATACGAAAAGGGGAAATTGGAACCCTAATGAACATTCTTATAAAAAAAAAAATCCTGGACATTAAGAAATTAGAATCAGATAACTCAATACTTACTCCTTTACTTTTAAGTATAAAGAAATTAAGATTTTCTACCTCGAATATTCAAGGGTGAACAAATAACAGTCTCACCTAACCTGACTTCGCTGCAAATTCCACAACCAATCATCCCACTTTTAACCTTGACCTGCAAGAATCTAATGTCAATCAAACGCTTCAAGGGGAATGTACAAAGTATCTTATAACGAGGGCCGTCGTCATTTCTACTGTCGACATAATGGATCAGGCTCCGCTTTCTTTGCTGTTTGGCTGTTTGGGCAAAAATGTTCGGCCTTTGAAAGTAGTGATATCATTAGAACAGGAAAGGCTTCCAAGGTAGCTAGCTACTTAGCTGGAGAGTATCATGAAAACGTTATTGATGCATCCTTTTCTCTATGAATGGTGGACACTCATCCTTTAACTTTTAGTTTTTCT
>JAHWFP010227463.1:0-12458 GCA_023313725.1 Lithobius niger
ACCAAGGAATTTTCATCTACGATCCCTGAACTAACCAAGGAATTTTCGTCTACGTCCTCTGAACGAGAAACATCTACATGGAAATCTCAAGTTAGTTTCTTTGATCTTTGAATATGAGCCTAAGCATGCTAATAAGAATTGAATTCACCTACATCATCAATGACATACGACGTACGTCAAGGATTAGAGTGGCGCAAAATGAAAGATGATCAAATTAGGCTTCAGAGAGGCCTATTTTCATTGCTGTATCTTGATGTTTTGACCCTCAAATCTGCGAAAAACTGCTCTGAAAACTGAACACGCCGCGAAAGTTCGATCAGGCAAACTAATCAGAAAGAAATCAACTAAACTACCTGAAGCGTAGATCGACGCAAATAGAGTGGGCGAAGCTAAATTCCCCAAGTATACTCTTTAAATGTCATTCCTTAAATGCCCAATTTTCTTCCAAGAAATTGTCTTACGAAACTAGGAAAGCACATAATTTTAAGATCAAACATTCACAGCACAGTTAAAAAAAAATGGACGCATTGTTAAATTTATTGTTAAATTTATAATTGAAGTCCTCTCTCCAGCAAAATTAAAAGTATTAATTTCTCCGTTTCTATTTAATATATTTCGACCAAACTTGGCCAGATAGTAGATAGCAACGTTTCCCAACTTTATACCAACTTTTATGCAATTCCGTGAACGAGTAAAAGCAGGGAGCCACACGGAAATTTGAAAACTGTTCACTTGTTGTTGTTCTTCTACTTCTTCTTGTGTGACACGGTTTCAGAAAAAACTACTGCATCTACCTAAAATCTGAAACATGATCTTAGCCAGAAATTTCCCTGGGCTTCATCCTCAGAGAGACCACTTTTTCGATTGGTCGAGCCATTCCAGAGTTACAGTTCCCTAAACGATCATTTTGATTGTTTTACATTGTTTTAACCATTGTATTTAGGGAACAATGCCACTCAGCAAACTCCAGATTCATTCTTCGTGCACGTGTTATGTCTTTCCTAAAAACCTGATTGTTGAAGGGCAAAATGAAGGAATGCCTTGCATGCTGAAAACAACGGTTCTCGTCAGACCACCGAAGTGAAGCAGCATTGGCCCCGATTGGTTCTTGGGTGGGTAACCTCCTGGGAATCCATTCCGGGTGCTGCAGACATAGGGCCTTAGGGCTTCGTCGGGCAGATCACCGGTTGCGGTAAACGCTCGCTAAAACCCTTTGAAGGAATGAAGGGTGGTGGTTGTGTATGCGTTGGACTTTGTTGTGAGCGGTCTGGAGTGGAGTTGGACTTTGTTGTAAGCGGTCTGAGCTCCATGCTTACTGGTATATCACGTGCGTTGTATACCAGGTCGTGATGAAGTTGTGATGTGTGTGTGGTTCGCCAGTATTTCTGTATATAGGTTCAAACTTGTAGTAGTAGGGAGGCCTTGTGTCATAATTTGTATCCGGGTGCATGACTCAGGGTCGCGGCCCGGTAATAAACAAAATTGAAATTGAATTGAAGGAATCCGTGTTTTAGTTATATGCATATGGATTTAAACCAAACTAAGCTACGTTGTTAATTCCGAGGGTAGAATGGCGTATTTATTTCCTAGATGCAGACCTTCAGAGCTGAGTTGAATTGTTTCAAAGTGGCCAGCAACAATCGACTGCATGCATAAACTTTTATAGCGCGACGCCATAGCCGCAAAAAGTACACGGATTACAAACAAAAACATCAAGTGTGCCGTTGTATGATTGAAGTTGAAGTATGATTGAAGTTGTATGATTGAAGGGGTTGTATGATTGAAGTTTCACTTTACTTATTAAAATGTATACGGATAAAAATGGATGATTTTTAATTGAAATAATCAAATGTACAATTAAGAAAATTCCATCTGTTTAAGTGCTTTAGTGTTTTACCAATCATATATTTTACGTAAAGCACAACAGCACTTAAACAGATGGAATTTTCTTAATTGTATGTACATTTTATTATTTCACTTAAAAATCATCAATTTTTATCCGTGTACATTTTAACAAGTAAAGTGAAACTTCATTCATATAACCCCCTTTTTTACGGCACGCTTGACGTTTTTGGTTGTAACACTGTATTATATATACTAAAACACTATGTGATATTATCACTTAATCACAATGCTCCATGGTGACTGATACCACTTTAACCGTTCCGATCCGATACCGTACCCAGGCATTTGCCGATGCCAAATCCGATCCTATAGCTTACCGATTTCTGATACCGATCTTTGATTTCACAGCTACTATACAGAAAGAAGAGCATGAAAAACTGTTTGATTAGGCTGTACGGAGATTTAAATGTAAAGCTGAATTTGGTTGTTTTTGTTGGTTGTTAGACCAAAACTCAGTATTGGCATGTAGCTTTGGCATGTACATGTTGGCATGTACTTTTTCTGCACATACCGATCTGAAGCCGACGTCAATGTCGGCGCTCAAAAAACAATATTAATGTCATGTGACATTTGCACTATGAACTATGTAGTTTTAAAGGGACTCCATCCGTTTCGAGCGTTTACAGCAGCATGTTGGCAGCATGTCGTTGAAATGGGTAGCAGTTGCGCGGGTCGTCGAGTTTGCATTTTCTGCTGAAATGTTGCGTTCCATTGCATTGTGTACGAGAGACGCGATATGCAGAAAAGCCAATTCCTACCCCCCCCCCCTCCAAAAAAAAAACATTTCCGCACTCCACATCTTTTCGGAAAACGTACAGCTGAAAGTTGAAAGTGCGTGAGGCCTGTAATCAAAATGGATCGAAATGTGTTATCGATCAGGCCGTTATAACCATTATTTCGAAAACAACACAACCCCTAAATGGGATGGAAGGACCTCAAACTGAGTCGTTGCCCCCGAATCACCCGTTTAATATTTCTATCGATTTGTAATGCGACAAAGATGGTTCGACCGCGACATCCGACATCTTGTCGTTATTGGGAACTCGCATATTATTATTATTCTGGTTGTTCGAAAGGCAGCTCGTTAAATTTACGTCGTCTGAACATCAGCAGCGCTTTCTTTTTATAATCGTCCAGGAAGGAAAGATTTACGGCGCAGGCGCAATCGAATAATTTCAAATAAAAAAGAAAGATCTAACATCTGTCCAAGATTTCAACGCAATGTGGGAGATTTCAAAGTACGATTTGAAAATATACAGTAGTCTTGAAGGCTTCCTTCCATCGTCAGAGTGGTGACAACCATGACAGCACTAAACCATGCGCAACGGCTGTTTGCTGTGACGTCACCACGAGTTAGCCAATGACGAACGAGAACAACGGCTGTTTGGCCGTCTGATTGGACTAGCCCAGCACGTCACAACAAACAGCCATGGCGTGTGGCATAAATTATCCAGCTTATATAACCTAGAGCCTGTTTTAAGCGATGGTGTGTTCAGCGAGCTGTTTTGGGGGATCGTGGCGTTGTCTGTTGACAGCTTAATGCTTTTCAAAATTACAATTTGCCGTTTTACGTGAAGTTTTGTAAGCTTTAAATTTAATCTTTTTAAGTTATTGCACACACTTGCACGAAATTGTAATGTCAAACGTTAGGACTTAACGTCATATTATTATATATAACTCTATGCTGGTGTCAGTAATTGTGCTAAGTGCAAGGTGCACTGGAGGGAGGAAAGAAGGGCGTCTTACTGACGCCATGCTGTTAGAGCAGATTTCTTAGATATTTGTCGATTTGTTGGTATAGTTACTGAAATTTTTAGCAAGTGGAATCTTTTCTTTTCCGATTACAACCTCGCACAGAAAGGGATTGGTGAAAACAACGTTTCTTAGGCCTAAAAATCCGCCCTCTAAGCACTGGCTTGACTAGAAGTGCCGTTGTTTTTACCTCTATTTTAATCTAGTGCCCCTTGTAGCTATCTTTCCAAATGCTAGGCTCGTAGCCAATATGGCGTTATTGTCGCTGCTTTATAAATGGAGCAGCCGCGAATGTTATTTATAGCGTCGATTTATGTATTGTGGCATTCTCTTAAACGGAAAATAATTTTTCTTAATAAATGATGATAGAGAGCAAATAGCTTTCAGCGAGCGAGATCTTGTTGCCTAAATGCACCGTTGCGTAGTAGGACTGCAAATGTCCAGCGATAATATCATTCCTTCATTACTATACCAAGACATCCGATTCGTATTACCATAGATTAGAAAGTTACCTAGATAACGCATTTTAATTTTTCCAAGCGTACGTGGAGCCCTGGCGGTAGCTACTGCTACTAATACCTCTCATATTGCTTTGCCTCGGTAGATCTTCGCACGCAAAGCATTAGCAGAGGCATTAGTAGCCGCAACAACCGCCAGGGCCATGCGTACGCTTGGAAGAAATAATAATACGATATCTACTTTACTTTCCAATCAATGGGATAACTAAACATCACCACATGGTTACCACCATGTACCTTTACCAAACGATTGTCGTGTTTCGCGGTGATTGTAGTGTCGTTTTTAACCAGAATCGCCCATCGTCGCCAGGCTGCCTTCACTTCACGGGTTATAAAACTCTGTCATAAAGCCTCCATTAACAACACGTAAGAGTATGCTTTTATGAAAACAAGCCAGTCAAAAAATGTATCAACCAATACGCTGCATGTGTTCCCGGGGTTCATGGCACCAAACCATTCCCCTGCCTAATCCCCATCCTAGCAGTTTAAAGGTTGCTCGGCTGCGCGTCGATGCAAAACATTAACATCTTTGAACGCGCTCTAGTTGATTAAATTTTTCTCCACACACAACGCCATTCCGTCGTTCAACAAGCGACATCGTTAAGGCGGGGCTCAACCGGCGATTTCGGATTCACGGAACAACGAGCAAAAGCTTCTGCCCAACTAAACCGTCGGCAACACACCATTCTGTGCCTTTGGATGCGTAACAATAAAAAAATTTAAAAAAACAAATCCGGTAAGAGTAAATGTTTACCTAAACTCCTACGTTCCGAACCCGCAATATACGAGAGGGAAGAACGGAGTAAAATAAAAATAAAAATAGGCCTAACGTGAAAGTGAAACCAAGTTCGAAAAAGCGGGATAAAACTCGTAAAATTTCGGAATTAAATTAAACGGTCCGTGAAGAGGGAAAAAAAATAAGGTCTATAAAATATCGAAGGCCTTAGTTTAGAGCGTCACGGTAAAAAAATGTTAAGAACGCAAAATCCACAAAAATTATTACCGTCGAAAATTTTATAGCTCTCAATTTCGTAAAATGCAATTCCGAATCAATGATCCCACACAAAAATGCACGGCTCGGAATACTCGTAGCGAATTTCTATTGGATTTCCAGCGGTACGAGTTTCGCTCTTCAAGCGTAAAGCGCTTTTGTTTTCAAAAGAATGGGCCTGGGGTTTGCCTTTTGCAATCCTATTTGCCGAGATATATTCGATTCAGACGCCATCTTTAAATGGAGAGATGGATAAATAGTCATGGAAGGCAAGGTTGTGTAATCCGGTGATCAAAGGTTCTAATCTGATTACTTCATTACAGTGCGGTTAACGTAAATTCGTCATACTATAACCCCACCCCTCCCCCACCCTTCACTTCCCACTAACCATGGGCGCACGCACGAACCTAACGATATGGGAACTCTAAAAAACATAAGGGCTATTTATGCACTCATCTCGCTTTGTATTGAAGACACAAAATCATCATTCGAAATTCCATCATGGCGGCTGTTTTAGCTCTGCCGGCTTGCACCGAAATCAGTCAATAATGTGAGTTCAGAAGCCACTGGTAAAATTGTTTCGTCTCAAGAATTTATTCAAACGACGTCGAAGGTAGGGTTGTTACCGCGGGGACGAAACCTTTGCCATAGAGACTAAATTCTAACTGCGAGAAAGTGAAACTCGACCGTGGCATAAATGCTCCATTACGGTATTTTTTCGTCGTGCTATCCCTGGAGGCTTGTTTAAATGTTTGTACAATATTCGATATTAAGCCGCACCTGTGTACATCAATGCAATGCAGGAAAGCACAAGGCGGAGCTTCGTGGCAACCTATTGGACTAATACGAATAAAGGCATTGAGCAAGCGAAGCAGGGAAGCCTGACACGAAAGACCTAGGGGGTAGCAACGTTATAATATCGAATAAGATGTTTGTAGTGCTAATTTAAGACTGGGGAACACGAAATTGTTAATTACATAGCCATGATAATCGTGATCAGCACTACCGGTGGCAAAGGCTTTATTTGGAATTCAGTTTCAAGTTATCTCCCAGAACATCTGCCTAGTCCATCCCAGATGACAGCTGTAGAGTCATCTAATTATAATAGTGGATGACTGTGGAGCAAGGTGGGCTTTGCTAGCAAGCCTATGTCATGACTCAGAGGTCCTGGGTTCGATCCTGACCTCAGCCACCTCTGGCATTTTCGGTAAGCGAAGGGCCACGTGATGGCTCGTGCTCATATCTATTGTGGCATGTAAAAGATCCTAGGAATTTCCGATTGGAATTACCTAGCGAAATTGTCCCTCTTGCTTTCTGGTCCCATGGATTCGGCTGGGAGCGCAACAAACATCAGAGTTGTGAAGGTTTGGACTTAGACTAGCAGAGATTTGGACAAGTGGAGGTTTGGACTTATAGTGTACAGGTTTGAACTTGCACTAGTGGAAGTTTGGGGACTTAACAGTAGTAGACGGGCTTACAGTAGTGGAGGTTTGTACTAACGAAGTAACGGTAGTGAAAGTTTGGAATTAAAGTAGTGGAGTTTAAACTTAAGTAGTGGAGGTTTGGACCTACAGTAGTGGCACTTACAGTATCAGAGTTTTGAACTTGCAGTGGTGGAGGTTCGGACAAATCGTAGTGGTTGGACTTAGTCCGGCGTAACGCTTGGCGAGTTGCATGAGAAGTGTAACTTGGAAAGAAGGGATCTCCATACCTATGTGTATATATACATGCACTCTTGATATTTTTTGGCTGATGTCTAGAATCCGTCATTAAAATTTGACCAGACATTTTATTTAGACCACCCTGCAGGTCAGGCTTGCGCTACAATGTCAATCAATTTTAATTTTAATTTGATTTAAAAGTTAATAGAGGTCTCGGGTCCTTTTAACCTTTAAGATTTTAATTTCCTGCTCAGTTGGTGCCCAATTTTTTTTCCAGCCGGTTCGAAAGCTTCACCAAAAGTTTAAGAAGAAAAAAAAAACAGACAATTACGCTGTCTCCCAAATTAAAGCTGCTAATTACCGAAATTAATGACTCTTCCTAGAAAGCAGAGTAAATTAAGCAACAGAACACAAGAGAAGGCTACCATTTTTAATTTGTCCATTTAGAGAAATACCGGTAATAAATTTTTAATTAATTATGTTGCTGTCGTATAGAGCAAGTGAAAATCGAAAACAAGTTAAATTTGGATCCCGAAAAGGAGCGACATAAACGAAGAATTCCAAATCTTAATAAATATGAAATTGTGTCGCAACGCCAGTTAAAGGTTCCTTGAAGGGGGGTTCAAGAGATGAGCACAAGCCCCCCCCCCCCAGGGTGGGCCCCATGCCTGGCCGGTTGAAAAACACAAAGTAAGGGTACTCATGGAACGAGCCCCCCCCCCCGATCCTCACTCGTCTCCCTCCTCACTTCAAGACCAACTATTGCGATTTTGATTTTTTTTTTACAATTTTTAGTTGGATTGTGTGTAGAGTGGTCCACAAGTCCACAATTTTTTCGAAGGGTTTACGAAAAGTGCAACTAGGAACCATATTTCTGGACCCCCTAACCTAACCTTGAAAATAATTTCCGCTTGTGTGATGCACTACGTAAATTACATAGACTAGTGAATTTTGGCTACACCGAACGAATTTTTTTTCCAGAAACTTAAAAACTAGGACCCACTTTTTCGGATTCAGAATCGTATTTTGAATCCACAAATGTGGTCCGAAATTTGTACTTTTTTCTAAACTTATAAAAATAGTTTGGACTTGGTTGTGCGTTTTTGTGGACTACCCTGTACGTATATGACGGGGGCTCCTCATATAGTTTGTGGGGAAGGGGAGGGGGGGGGGAGGGGTATCCTGCCATGAGTACACAAAGAATAATAACTCTAATGGCGAATTCTCTTACGAGCAAGACGAGTGAGTAAGGATCGGTTACCGTGCAAGCACAGTGCAAATAGAATAACGTGAATTGAACAACTCATACTCGGCCAGTTGCGCAATGCAAGTCGTATAGGTGTACGAATTTCGGTTTTGCTCTGCCGACCCAGAACGAAGTAATCAAAAATGAAAGCCACCGGCCAAACTTTTCCTACACGAGCAATTCGTTACCTTACAACCAAGGCATGCCATCTGGTAATGCCGTCTGTTACCTATCGTGCGAAATCCGCATTACCGTGTATTTTGAAGTCTTGTGTGGTAGACGGTGACGTCTACGTGTATAACGTCTGTCGTCGAACTGTGTGTGAACTCCTTCGTCTGTAAGGATTGTACTGCTGTGAGCGTAGGGCGCTTGGACCTGTAGATTTCATTGCGATTGCTTGTTCAAATTAGGGATGTATAGGTTTCCCATGAATATACAACTGTTTCTGAGTTCTTAGGCCTATGAGAACCTCGGGATAACGGGGAGGGGGAGGGGAGGGGCGGTTTTGGGGGAGATTCTGGATTTTGTGTGTGTGGGGTGGTAGAAGGGGGCGGGGAGTAAGTATAGCAGAACTGTTTATTTAGGTCTTTTCTAAATAATATTTGTAAATTGTTTTTAGTTTGCGTTTTGAGTCACAATTTAAAATTGCACCACGAATGCGGCATGGCACGCAATACAAGTACCTTGCCCCTCCCGAGATTGGGTGTGGAGGAGAAGGGAGGGTGGGGGGGGGGGGGGGGAGACGTACTAACTAATAATTGGGATTCCTTACGTTTCCGCGAAATTATCTGTATCAGGCCTTTATTACGAAACACTTTCGTCACGTGGCTTTGAATTTAATTCTGGGAATCGTAAAGAATTTGGAGAAAGGGTTGCGTGCCGTGTTGTCACTCGATGCCACCCTCGCTCTAACGAAGAATGGGGAGTCATAAGAGCATGATCTATCAATTATCACCTTTCATTGAGTTTGATTGAGCGTCCCTATGGAAGTAACCGTTGCCTGCCTTTACCTCATTCCCCAAACTTCTCATGGGCCAAGAAAGATACGGATGGTTTAGTTTTATATTAACATCACCTGTGTCAGTCTTCATTCCGACATCACGCATCGACTGGGGATTTAGTTGGAAACATGTTGCAGCTAAAGTAGGCCCATATACGAAGTAATTTCACCTGGAGCCCCAAGTGATGAGAAAATTATAAGTGGAACTCCTGATGGGATTGGCTGAATTAGCAATTATGTCGTATAGTATGTTTATATAGGCAGTTCATCCTGTCCCATACTCTCGTAAACCTTGTTATGGCTAGATAGGACTACCCACATTTAACCAAATGACATTACAGACCTACAAGGACCTCTTGTCATCTCGTAGAGCTTGGGGCAGTTATTGCTCGGTCTCTTAACCGCGATGTAGTCGGATCGATTCAGGGAGCGCTCGGAGCAGCGAAATGAGCAATTTAAGGTGTATGAATTTTCCTAGTCAAACGCTTGCTGAATTAAACAACTTTAGGGTAGTCGTGGTAAAATAAAATAAAGAGGAACAGTAAATATCTGCTCACCGCTTTTGAGAATTCCATGTTTGTTACTCCTGTAACAGAATGTGAAATTTGTAATGTCATTAATAATCTTTCCAGGAAGGTAAAAGTAGAGGTTGTGACGGAATCGCAGCCAATGTCATTAAACATTCCTCAAGTTTTAAAGCACACAGTTGCTTATTCCTCTTCTTAAGAAAGGCTGTGTTAAAGATTCTAATAACTACAGACCAATTGCTTTGCTGTCTGTCTTTTCCAAACTTCTTGAAATGGCAAAGAAAAAATAGGTTTTTCGAATTCCTGGAAATAAAAAAGTCCTCCATTCCAACAAATACGGTTTTCGTAAAAATCGCAGCACCAAAGATGCGGTTTTAAACTTGCATACGGTGCTCAAATTTATAAGGAATTAGACCCTGGCAAAGTTGTTTTTGTCAAATGCTTAACTCGATGAAAGCCTTTGACACTGTTAGTCATGCTTGATTATTGGAAAGATTGAAACTTTATGGATTTCGGGGACTAACGATCTCGTGGTTCACTGACTATTTAACAAATTGGACTCAGGTCACTAAACTTGAAACTCACGTTAGTGATAGCATGTTACAGTAATTACAGGTGTGCCACAAGGATCAGTTTTAGGACCATTACTCTTTCTTATTTATCGTAGCGATATTCATATCCTGAAGACTCATCTAACATTACTTACTTTCTGATGACACGGCATTTCTAATTGTAGGCAGTAACACTGATAAGTCACTGATAAATGGAGGAAGATCTCACTTTAACTGGAGTTTGGTTTAATGAAAATGTGCTAACCCTTACGAAAAAAGATTTTGTTCATTTCTCTCTTAAAAGAATTGTGCTACCAGACAATACTAAAATTACCCTTCACAGATGTGTCCCAGGTGCAACAACATTTCGACAGCCAACATATGAAATCGGTAAATGAAATAAAATATCTTGGAATGTATCTGGACAGTAGGTTAAACAGGAAATGTCAAATTAATTCTATTACTTCATGGCTGCGTGCACTTCTATGCAAAATGTTTCACATCAGAAAACTTGTACCACACAATTCATTGAAAATATTTTATTTTACCATATAGTACTCAGTATTTCTGAGGTGCACTTACAGGGATGCCGTTGATCCTGTCATTAAACTGCAAAACGGAATTATTAAAACTATTTCGCCAAGAAACAACGGACCACTCTTTTCTTATCTTTCAACAGTTAACTGAAAATCCACCATCTCCACGCTTACAGAATTTTAATTATTTTCGCAAAAGCGGCGCTCACTCAACTCTCCAAGTTACTGATGACGAATCCTGTTTTTACGTTGTACAACCTAATGCTGCTAATGAAAGTCTTCACAGATGCAGTTACTATCAGGATAGTAAATTTTACAATTCCTTGCCTACAGAAATGAAAAGCATTAATGTGACATCATCTTTTAAGAAACATTTGTTCAAGTTCTTACTTGATCGAAACCCTCCTGTCTTAGCAGGTATGGTCAACATCATGACTAACTTTATCAAACTTTACATTTTTTTATCACGTATAAAAACTATTGTCACTTCCCTGATTTGTTCGGTATAGAATGATGGTGCTGTTCTAGTGTTTCTATTGACTGTTCATATTTTTTTCTCTTTCTTGTCTTTATTAGCAGAGGCAATAACTCCATATTAGCTAACTGCAAGGGGCACTGCAGGTAAAAAAAAACGGCGTCTTTAGTCAAACTAATCCTGTAAGGGCGGATTTCTTCGGCCGAAAAAACGTTGTTTTTCCCAATTCCATATACTTCGAAATATATATTAAGGTTGTATAACAGAAGGAAAAAAGATTCCACTTGCTAATTACAGCAGCTGTCAACATATCCAAAAAAAAAAATGAGCCTGGTTAGATCCAAGCAGTTCGGTCTTACATTGTTTGGATCTAACAAGGCTCAATTTTTTTTGGGATATGTCGACAGCTAGTGCAATTTTCAGCAAGTGGAATCTTTTTTCCTTCCGATGTACAACCTTAATATATGTTTCGAAGCATAAAGAATTGGGAAAGCAATGTTTTTTTTGGCCGAGGAAATCTACTCTCACAGCATTGGATTGCCAAACTACGCTAATGTTTTCACCTCCGTGTATGTCCGGTGCACCTTGCAGGTAGCTCTGCGACTGGATCCTGATACGAACTCCGCAGTGAATAAAGAGCTATTGGCACTGCTCAATAATTCTGATTTAATATTTTTTCCTACAGTGTTGTATATTTTTAAAATGTTTTTTTTTAAATCTTTTTTTATTTATTTATTTTGTTTCAAATCTTAAAAACATTTTCCCACGTAGTTTTTAGTTATGTATTTTTTTGTGCGACCCTCACACGTGGGCTCTCGTGGCGTTTGAGTTTATTAGTTTTGTGGTTTTCGGTGTAAATTGCACTGAAAAAAAACTAAAAATTATGCGTCCTCCCCCACTTACATCGGGAGTGAAAAGGCTGCCTTTAACTGTGGATATTGTGAAGGGGATAGGAGGGGAAACCTCTGATATAGACGAGTATTATTCAGACTAATGAAAGCCGGAAGAAGCTTTTAGTGTTTGGGTTAAATGGCAGGCAGGCGTGGTGATTTGAGCATGACAATAATACAGCACTTAACGTCGTTCCCCATGTGTGCAGTGACGGGCACCTGGTTCCGGAGGGACGCGTGGGGTCTGATTTTGAAATGTCCGGGGAGGAGGAACTCTCAGGAGGAAAGTGAAGACTATTTCCCGTGGTTCAATAAATGTCAGATCTAGTTGACGAAAATTTTAACTCCCCCTGTTCCCTCCTCACCACTGCCATCTGTTACTATTGAGAATGTTTTTCCATTGCAA
>JAHWFP010227464.1:2847-18686 GCA_023313725.1 Lithobius niger
AAATAATTTTGATCTAATCCCACCGAGTATTAGATCAAAGGTTAAATAAAAAAAAACCTGACCATTGCTACATCGGTAGCAATGGTCAAGTTTTTGATTTAACGTGTGAGGTAATAGTCGGTGGGATTAGCTTGGCAACTAATGTAGTAACTTGATGGCAGCATTTTTGGCTCTGATATCACTAGTTTGATTGGCTGAAACTTAGCAGGTTCTTTCACCCTTGTGGGTTTTGTTTTAGATATCACTTCTTATTTTGTAGTTTTTTGTGTGACATCTTATTGTTGCGACTGCCCATTTATCTACTACCTGGCCAAGTTTGGTCGAAAAATATTGAATACGAACAGAGATATTTTTTTTAGTTTCGCTGGAATGAAGACTTCAATCATATAATTAAAAGCGTTTGCTGATTTCCGTTCATCCATCAACAATAAGTAGCGCGGACTGCTGATGTATTAAGAGCGTAATGGCCCGAAGCCATGCATGCATGCGCGTGCATTTTATCAACAGTGTTGTGTTGCCGATTATTTCTGGCAGTCCGATTGCATTTACTCGTTAACACTAATAACGAGTATGCTTATTTTGATCGCCGGTGGCGTTTTCCCAACATACAGAAAATTTAGCATTACAAATGAGTGCAATCTTTTTAGTTAATGCCTCCCCAAACGTCAAACCTTAAAAGGCACGTATTGGAGTTAATTTTTTTTTTTATTTAAGAAAGTTTGACGAGCCTTAAGTCAGCCGAAGCAATTAATGCTTGTATGGCTGAACCGGCTCAATTTTGAACATTACCAGATTTTTAGAGAAGAAGAAATATCTGGTAAAGGGAGGTGCCAGCCCGGGGATTCGATCCGGGAAACCTCCGATCATCGTCGGGGTCGAAAGATTGCCCAGAATTAGCCATAATACAACCCATGGCCGCTGAAGGAGCATGGTAGCCTATCACGCTACCCTGGCCGACAGTCCTGGCGGGGACTTTGCCAAGGTCCCCTTTCCAAGGGTTCGACCAGATCCGCAAACCTCCAGTAACCAGGCTGAGCACTCTCACCGCGAGCTGAATAGCAAATTTCATTCGTATCTGTCGCATAATTTATTTTACATGAGCGGAATTAGTCAGCAGTCAGTATATATAGTAGTCAGTAGTCAGCTGAAATCAACAATCTTCACGCACTTTTTCAGCTTGATACAGTTTGTGCACTTGATTGAAATACAATTATTGCTTGTCAGAGCACAAAGACTGCCCATTTTCAACAATTTTCAAGCTGTTTCGCCGCATAGGTATTTATGACCATACTTTTGCCGTTTTCATTGTTGTAAAGTCAGCTGCTAAATCCCGTATCAGCCCAGTTGCAACAATGCTTTCTATGTTGCTAACGCATTCTTCAAAAGTGGGCCGGATAAGTGGGCAGGATAAGTGGGCCGGCCCACTTATCCTGCCCACTTTTAAATGTTTAAACCCGGTTCAAATAAGTGTTTTAAAATAAACACTTTTCGGCACACCTAAAAAACGTTTTTAAATGCTTTACCTGAAACACATACAACAGCGTTTTACTAACAGGATTACTAAAAAAAAAAAAAAAAAAAAGACTTTCATTTTACAGCACGTGCTTATTTTAAATTAAAAGAATCGGTCAGTCAACGAAATGTCCACTGGGACTTGCTCTCCATCAGGACCAGAACGGCGATTACGTTCATTTGCCCACGCCCTATAAACATTTAACTCCCAAGATATTGAACATCTCAAATTAACGGATTGCCTTGAATTTTGAAGCTGAAGTTCATCAGAAGTCACTTGCATATAAATTTGTTACTTACTTGAGGCTTGACTTCATTAGCCTATTCGTCACACAGGCTTACCCGACTAAGCCATTCATCGTCCTCGTCAGAGAAAAGATTCGAAACACCCAAATCTATTGGGCAAAACTTGGCTACCATTGTGATAAATACAGTTTGGAATTCACAACAATGAACAAGCAGTCAACAATGAACATGCACGCAGCGCCAACATGCATCTCTTGAGACGACACATTGTTATAAAACCGCCGTGAAATGGAGCATTGGGGCTGATCTGAAAGTGGTTATATTGAACGAGAAGTATGGTCATAAGAAACTTATAGCCATACTTTTGCCACAATGTCCGCTGATAAGTGTTTTTTGGCCCACTTTTTCTTTGACAGATTCCTCGGACTGAAAGAAACATCCTCGGCCTTCGGCCTCGGACGATCTTTCAGTCCTGGGAATCTGTTAAAGAAAAAGTGGGCCAAAAACAACTTATCAGTGGACCATTGTTGCAAAAGTATGGCTATAACTATTACTTATCCTCATCATCGTGAAATACGCCCAACTCTGGTTTCAGATAAAGTACCAAAGCTAGTTAAAAGGGTTTAACGAGCGTTAACCACTCATGGTCATCTGCCCAGCTAGTGGCCATGCAACAACAATGCAGGAGTTACAATGGAGTTACAATGAAGTGTGACAATTATTGAACTTGGCGGGCGGACCACTAGCGTGCGCAAAAATCCACAGACGGAAATAGCGCTTTCGGCGACAAACACGTGAAACAGCAAACTCATGCTGCAAACGGTGCATCAAACACCACTTATGCGTTCAAGATCACATTGTATTTTTTTTTTTATGAAACAGCTAGTATAGCTGGTCTGGCAATTCTAGTCTTACACTTAATAGCACACAGTAGTATCACGGCTGCAATGCCACTGTCGGAAAAATTCACCACAGTCGGTGGGGCCAACTACAATAAAAAAAAAAGTGGTTTTGAAGAAGTGGTTTTGAAGAACTGAAAGATTCTCTCCCCCCTCCCCCATAAATTCCTAGATCCGCTCCTGTCGTCCTTACCATCGGTATAAATTCTCAAATGAACGATTTTGGCGGCCGTTGTTGATTAAGACGCAACAACTACACCAGTTGCTTTTATGACGCTTGTCAGAACGCTTGTCAGAACTAAAAAGGAAGAAGTAATGACTGCAAATATGAGCATGGGGGGGGGGGGCCCCCGCCCTCTCCTATATCCATGGGGCTGATTTGGAAAAATAGGCATCAGTCAGAACTATCAAGAGGAGGAACGAAATGATCAAAAGTTTAAAAGTGTGGGCGCGGGGGAATACAAAATCAAAAAGCCAAAAATATCCTTCAATTTCTGATAAAAACAGGATTTAGTCCGAAACTTTTACCATCCTCCTCCCCAAATATTTTGTCTTTGATGCGTCGCACCATCGTGGTAGACCCCGCTAGACCAGGGTATACGTGAAAACTATGCATAGAACAATGCATAGAAGTTCCCGATCTAATTCTTGCTATTCTGCACAGTTTTCTTAATCGGAGGTTTATTGGCTCAGTTTATCGCCTTTCGCAGATGCTATATTCTACTAGAAATATTTAATGAAGTATATCCATTTGAAAATTGCATCAAATTTCACTGGTCCAGTAAAATTTCCCCATTAGTATTTCCAATAATGACGCAATTCTTTGTTCAGTCTTAATTTACTCCCGACCACCCCCCCCCCCATGCCATTTTCGCGGCAGGAAGGGCTCTGTCGTGTCTCGTGCTCATGTCGATTGTGGCGTGTCAAAGATTCTGTGTTTTCCGCTTGGATTTCTCCAGCTAAATTGTCCCTCTCGTCGTCTTACAGTGGGGCAGATAACCCGGTTTGGGCACGGCTCCCTCTTAAAGCAACATCCGGCCTGCCGTATAACAGCCACGTGCAGTCATTTGTCCACGCGCTGCCGTCGCGAGATTCGGCGTAGTAATAGTACAACGTCACTTCCGCCCTCGTCTTCTCTTGATCACATGAACGACGTTTGGCCTAGTAGACGAATTGCGGGTCACGTGACAGCATTGACGCAAAAACTGTGTCGTTACAACCGGAAACAATGAAACGTCATGATTATTGTAGTCACGCCAAGGATCATATACGTGCGGGACGCAGTAAATAAAGTTACCAGTATTCAACAGAATATCTCGTAGACGCCACATTTTAAATCGGATTTTTATCTAAGGATTGACTTACAGTAAGTAAATAAAACGTTGGGGCCGTATTTGATGTGGAGGATCGAGAATTTGGCGCTTGGAGGAATGCCCCTTTAAGTATAAACAACAACTCCTAGTGGTGTAATGACGTTCACATTCAGACAGTCCTACAGTCACTGAGAAGTATCATTCGTGACACGGTGTTTGACAGTTTACATGTTTGGTGTAAACAGCAGTCACGCAGACGCGATTTCTGACTCGTCGTTCTCCGTCACGCAATCAAAATCCCCGTGGGGTTAGCAGGCGTTGGAACAGGCTGTCAAGCGAAACGGTGACAGCTTCCGTAGTTTTTGAAAGCGAAGCAAAGTAGAAGGAAAAAATGAAGAGGCGAGAGACGTGATGCCATCTACGGAATAATTGAAGAGGCAAATCTTTTCCCCCAATTCCGACTCCCGTCGGTGCACATAGCTTGTTTATACTTAGCGATTCTCGCAATCAGAATCCTTCTACCTACAGTTGCGCTGTTTAGAGTTGCGGTGTGACGTCATAGAGCTTTCGAAAACTAACCATCTACCCCAGTTATAGCATAATCAGGCTACAGTCGTCGCAAGTTATCAAACGGAAGGGAAGAACTCTTAAGCTTCTTTTCTGTTTGCCGTGACGTCATCACGAGTTAGCCACTGACGAACGAGAATAGCGGATCGTTGGCCGTCTGAGTGGACTAGCCCAGTCACGTGACACGTGCGTCAAGGCAAACAGACGTCGCGCGTGTTTAACTGTAGCGATCATTAGCGATACTTGAATACTCATGATTATGAATGAATGACAGTTTATAATGAATCGAAGTTTAGTCTACAATATTTAACAAATACACATAATTGAAAAAAGGAACTTAATAATAATAATACTAATATAGTGAACTAAACTAGAAGGCAGTACCTAAATACAAGAATGTCTATGGATTAAAACAGAGTGGGTCAAAGATGTTATAAAGTTGATAACCACAGGGGGAAAAAAACAGTACAAAGTTTGATGGGAAAGGAGAAAAAAATTAATTTTCATCTGCAAATAGTTTTAAGGCTCATGTGTACTTTTAGCGTCCTTTTCAATTCCCTCAATTTCTTAACGTTAAGTTAATGTTCAGTACAGGCAAGCTGTTAACAAGTTTTGGTGCAGTCTACTCTCTATTACGTTCTCCATACACATTTTTGGCAAATGGTACTGTGTACCGGTGAGTGCTTTTCGTAAATTATAAGGCTTTAGACTTATCCCTAGTTTTAAACTTATGGCTATAGTAGTTATTGAGGGTCGCAACGTAGTGTCTCAATTGAGTAATCTTAAAAATTTTCATACTAGTCAATAATTCATTAGTATTTTCACAAATGGATTTTCATACTAACGATCGCCTGCTGCACTGCACGTGACTTATCAACTGAACTAAAGTGTCCGCGGCCTATCTTGAGTTCGCCCCAGAACTGCATGTATAATCGATTGTATGTTTTTGGTAGCAGAGTGCCTTGTTGATATCCAAGATGGTTACACAAACAATGGCGGCCGTCGATTAATGCCGCCCCCTCCAGGAAAACGTAGCTGCTCATACAATACCTACAGGACTCAAGTTAAACCGCGTACACAATACTTACCTTGTTTTTCGACTTGCGCGACTGAGTTTATGAGCTCCAATCACATCTACGAGGCAATCATACTAGCCCCAGGGTCGTGAAGTGAGAGTTCTTAATTCTGCACATTTTAACATTTCTGACATAGTTTATGGGGCAAGATTAGCACGGCTCACGTGCAAGTACTTGGTCCCTGTTCGAGCCTAAAATGCTGCCGAATTTTTGGGAAGAGAAGGACCCTGTGTTGGGTCGTGCTCATGTCGATTGTGGCATTTAAAATATCCTAGGAATTTCCGCTGAAATTACCTAGCAAAATTGTCCGTCTCGCCTTCTGGCATCATGGCTTCGGCTGGGAGCGCAATCAACCTTCAAAAAAGTATGTACAAGATTCACACTTACAAAATATTACGTGTGTCTGTTGCATTCAAATTTTTGGGAAAAAAATGACAAAACCGCCGGATTTATTTTAGGTGGAAATATTCACATGTAACTGCATTGAATCCGGATCAGGGGAGGCGCTGATTGAGTGAGCCGAACGAAAATCAGCGTTTGTTATTCAGTGTGCGAAAAAATACATAGACGGGATACACGTCTTCCGCAGCAAACACACGAGAGACCAAACCATCCCAAAGTTGCAAACGGTGCATCAACGGTGCATCAACTAGTAAAATATCACATGTGTCTGTTGCATCCAAATTTTTATTCCGATGCCTATAAAAACTGCCTATATAGTATTTACATAACGTTTTTTTGCAAATAGAACAGTATCTTCCGCTTTATGTATACTTCAAAAAACGAAGTTTCAACACGCACTTCAAGTGAAGAGTCGTAACGAATGAGATAGTAGCTACAAACGTTTTAAACGTTAATTAAATTACTTCAAAGAAATTTTGGGCCATAATAAGTCGTTAAACACCATAAAACCGAAAACGGCGAGAGTCAACACGTTTTCTTAAAAATTTGAAATCATGCATTTGCTAATGGAAGTAGTGATGTCCGTGTACAAAATCTAACTCGTATAATTTGATGGTCTTAAATTATTCTCAATCAGAAAATCTGTCTTGTCCTTCGCAATCAGAATTTTTTTCAGAATTCGTAACATCACTCGCGATTTCGATAATATTTTGAACAACACTTTCTACTTGATTACAACTGAAAATACGCCCATTTTGTTTGCGCACGGTCTATTTTTATGACCACAGTTGCTTCCATTTACAAGTCAGTACTCATAATAAATTTGCATTAAAAAATAGAACTAATCGGCCAGCATTGAGCGCAAACAGAACAGTAAGAAGCGGAACTTTACGTGACGTTACCACAACTGGAAGAGGTGCACCTTTCAAACATCTAGTTTTCATTTGTCTAGTTCCGTTTCAATATCACACAAAGTCCATTTAAGCGGCAATGTAAG
Organism: Lithobius niger; assembly: GCA_023313725.1. NCBI lineage: Eukaryota > Metazoa > Arthropoda > Chilopoda > Lithobiomorpha > Lithobiidae > Lithobius > Lithobius niger. Next base: position 9,860 of record JAHWFP010227464.1, read on the forward strand.
GAATAAACTTCCAGGCTAGAAGATAGGGTGAAATGGTGAAAGCTAAGGTTAAAGCTAAAGACCTCAGCAGTTCTTTCACTTTAACCATAGCTTTCACATTTACGCTATCTGTTATTACTTCGTGTAATATCGAAATAGAACTGGACAAGTGAAATCTAGATACTTGAAAGGTGCACCTCTTCCAGTTGTAGAAACTCGATTTAGCTGGGATACTAGTAAAACAAGGTCATCGGTTTGTTATTATGGTCTAAAGAAAAACAAGAAGATGGGTGGAGTTGAGGGTGAAGGTAACCAGGTAAGATAAGGTTACGAACGGAACTGTGTTTATTTTCATCCTCCTTAGTTACCTTATTTTCCTTAGTCTGAATGCTAGAGTCTACTACTGGAATGAAACAACAGCATTGTTTTAAAGTGTCCGCGGCCCATCTTGAGTTCGCCCCAGAATCAACACAAATAATCGATTGTGTGTTTTTGGTAGCAGAGTGCCTTGTTGATATCCAAAATAGTTACAAAAACAATGGCGGCCGTCGATTAAAACCTTCCCCTCCAGGAAGACGTCGCCGATCACAAAATACGTGCAGGACTCAAGATACGCCGCGCATACTATAGCTGCGTTTCTTGTCTGATCAAGGTTGGGCAAACATGTGCTTGTGTGGTATAGGCTAGTTGTAGTAAGCTCAATTGCTGGTAGATTATGTGGTAGCCTAACACTTGTGACGCCAAATATTCCGAAAACGGACACCTGAGTATTTTGGGGTTTATTTTAGCGCCTAGTGATGAGGTAAAAAAAAACGTATTTATTAGCTGTTTAGCTTTAACTTTGGCTTCAACTTTTTTACGTATTTTCTGAGCCTGGAAGTTTTTTTCCTTACATTGCAGCTCAATGTACTTTGTGTGATTTCGAAGTGGAAGTGTATTTGGACAAGCCAAATACAGATGTTTGAAAGGTGCACCTCCTCCAGTTACGGAAAGTCGATTTAGCACGGATGCCACCCAAGTGGATAGATGAGCAAACAAAACAAAAATTTAAATCTAAGCTCTTCATTAACAATACGAAAAAAATTACAAACGTTGTGTAAAACGTAAAAATTTGGGATTTGGTAAAAATAAATTGCACAGCGTTACAAATAATAATACGTAAACATGGTCCAATCGTTATACCGTGGACCGAACTGTGTTCACCTATACAAAAAAAAAATTGCTTTCGCTCCAGTTCGCTCCAGTACCTGGATGCTACGAAGGGATTTGGTTACTGATCTTCTTAACAGCAGCTTCTATGACGTCACCACGGTACAGAAATCGCCGCTCGACGCCGTTGTGTTTAAGAATGTGCTCAAAGACGAGGAGTGTATATATATCTGCGTGAATCTACAACGGCAAAGTTATATCTGAATGGACCCCCACTGCAAAGACATTAGGGCGATTTGTTAATAACCAACTGCTTTGGTTACGAGCAAATGCCATGTCTTACCCAATATGTGATATCACTGCAGGATTTCCGCCCTGGATACACTTACCGCTAACTAGTATCTCATTTCCGCATTTCCGCTTAAACTCACGTTAAACGCCGTTGACGAAACCAAAACAACTCGAAACAAAGGAAAAGTGGTTAAATTCACTTAAAAAAAATTAAGCTTTCGAGCAAATATTTGAAGGGAACGGCTCAGCTCGAATTTGTTGATGAAAATGAAGCGATGAGAGGGAGAAGAGGGTACCTTTATGTGGTAAAAGAAATCGGCAAAATAAAATCCTGTGCCGGTGTCGAAAATTGATGATTTCCCGTGAGACCCGGTGCTTCGAGGGTTTAGTAAATTTTTCTAAGCAGTTTTTCTCGTCTGTTTCCATTTTTAGGCGATTTTTTTTTAGTAACTGGAATTTCTTTTATAATCCGAAATATGCAAATTAGAAATGATCGCTGCAAATTGTTTGGCCCATAAAAAAAAAAGGGTGGGTTTGGGGGGGAGACTTGAAATTGTAAACTGTTGCGGCGGGAATAAGCTATTTCAACAATTCTGTTACTTGCAGGCCTGGCGACAGCTGTTCAACATACTGATGTAATTTTAGGCGATACGAGAAACTCCCGTTTCGTCGAATCCCGTTTGCCAAATATATATTTTTTAATTACGTGCCTCGCGCTGCTGCGCTTGCTGCTGCTAAACATAGTATAACATAAGAAACCGCAAGTAATCACAAATTCCTTTTAATTAGGAATGCATGTATATTTAACTTCTCCAATGTTCAATTTTTAAAGAGTATTTTTATTTCTTTTCTGTGCTGCAACCAAAGATTCCAAGCAACAATGGCTTGGTCAATTAACCCTGGTCCTTAGATTTATTGTAAAAAGCCTGGACAAACTAAAAGACGAACTGTAAGGTAAGGCAAATTACAAACAAAAACTTCGTGTTCCGTAAAAAAAAGGGTTATATGACTGAAGTTTTAACAGTACTTGTTAAAATGTGCAAGGATAACAATTCTGGATTTTGAAATTAAATATGTCATTCCGCACTGGGAGCACTGTAAGACAGTACTCATTTTCCCATAGTTAGTTCTCCATTTACGAGGAACAAGTTTATCATTGTAGTGTGTGTGGGGGGGGGGGGGGGTGTGAGGGTGAATATCACAATATCTTCCGTTGGTACTTACACCATAGAGGGATGTTCCCAACACTTTTCCATTAAAGATTTGTACATGCACATACAGAAAGCATACTTAAACAATGTCAAGCCGTAGAAGATTTGTATGCCTCCTGCTCGGTTTTTTTTAGCTATAAGGCCGCCCGAGCACTGAGCAACTTGGCCGCGCTGCCAGGTTGTTGCAGCCAATGAAAATGATTAGTGCGTGGTTTTCCATAAACGGTAAGCATTCTCATTGGCTGCAGCGACCTGGCCGCGCGGCCAAGTCGCTCAGTGCGCGGGCGGCCTTAGTCGAACTGACTGGCTAATAATATGCGGCTGCGGCAAAGGATTTCCAAAACAAATTCTCTTTGCCAGACTTTACAGATTCGTAAAGTTTTAACAGATTCGTATCCAGATTCTATGGAATCGCAGCAGGGACCAAGCCTTACTTCCGGTTTGAAACCGTGAATTGTAACTTTTTAGCGTAAAAAAAAAGTAGATACCTTTATTTCCTCCTTTCTCTGTGCTGAGATTCGAAAGGTTAGGTGAATTTTTCTTTTCTTCTAAAAGTAAAGCCTCTTAGGTGTTTATATCGCTGGTTTCTCATTATTAAGAACATTTCATTTGATAGCGCAACAATTCTTTCGAAACTGAATCACAACACACAAGACTATCGACGCCACTTCCTGCTGCGATGCGTAATGGGATGATGACAGTCCCGCAGTCGAGCTGTATTTCTGCGAAGCTATAAAGATGGCTGCGCTCAGCACGAAGCGCTATAAAATGGAGAAACGGCGCTGCTTAAACCTTATTCCTGAAACGCTCCTTTAGCGCACTCAGTTTTATTGCGCGTGTGGGCTGCTTAAGTCGATTACCCGAAATATAGGGTAACATTCGACGACTAAAGCCTTTTAGAAATCAGTCTGTGTATATAATTGACCCTAAACGGCGTTTGTTGTGTAGGACGATTCTAGAATTTATTGGTATGGTTTAGGGTTGTAGGGGGGAGGGGGGGGGGGAACTGCCAGTAGTATCGTAGCGCCTATGATAACGTTAACCTTTACTCCCATGTGCATACTCCCATGTGTAACCGATGCTCCCAGGTGCACGAGGACGTAAAAACTTTTCTCTCAACAATTAAGGAGGTTTGTGCGGCTTATTTGTGTCTTTAAGAAATGGCGTCGTGCACTCCTTCGCTTGATGCAAGCAAGTGCTAGATAGCGCGCTAGATGGTGCTAGATTCTAGAGTCTCGTTCGGTGACCACCTGCCTTTAATAAAAATCACAAACGACAACACGGTGAACTGCGGAAGATGGCAAGTGAGCAAGGCCTTTTATAGGTTCATGGGGAGGGTCTGCAGTCAACCTTTAGGACATTTTTTTAAAATAACAACTTGCGGTGCGTTGAAAAAAAAACTGGGCCATGAAAGGGAGAAAATGGTTGAAACTTTTCACTCAAAACAACAAACTAAAGGCATTTCTTATTGGAGAAAAACTTCCACATCTCAACGCCTCAACTTCATTTCTTTTTCCTTGATTCGCGTCACAATGAATAACTTCGAAACACCCTCCTGATATGTCCGGGGAGGGGGGGAATCCTGCGACCCCAGTGACCCCATCCCCTCCCCGGTCTACGAACGAACCTGAGCAACAATGACACATCCGTGTCATCATGAATCTGGGAATGGTAAAAGAGTCGCAGGTTCAATACCCAATTTCATCATGAAACGTGAATCTTTTCGTCATTAGGGCTTGTCACTAATGCACTATTGCTGTTCACAATGTTGGTCCGTTGTCACAATGTTGGTCCTTCGTTCTCAATGTGGGTCCTGTTTGTCGCTCTTTTTGTTAGTTAAGTTTCCTGTCAAATGTGTACCGTTAGTTTTAGAGAGAGCGTTATGCTCAGCCAATTTATATATTGAACTCTTCAACTGTTCATCGATCAAAGTTTACAACTATTCGAACGAGTCCCTTCCCCACTCACATTAGATAAATCCTTGTCGCAAGTCGAATCAAAGGTTTCATTGGCCTTATTCATTAGAGTAATAATTCAGATAACACACCCCCCCCCCGGGGGGGGCCCCTCCCTAATCCGCCCCCCCCCCCCCCCCCGATCCCATCCCACCACCTCTTTCCATCCAGTCGTATGATTTGTTAATGACACCAACACACACCATCCCACTGATGAACAGAGGCAGCGCGGGGCGACGCGGCCTGTAATGGGCTGGTGCCCTAATTAAAATTTATTAGGCCTACCACCGCGCAAAGCTCGCCAGCCAATAGAACAAAGTTAATATTTAAGCGTTCGGCCAGCGGCGAACGAACGCCAGTACTGCTTGGGTGTGGGAGTGAGGAAGCAGTGAACGATGTTGCGTGTTATATACGTGCGTGTGTGTGTGTGTGCGCCTGTAGCGTTCCGGCATTGCCAGTGCGCGCCCTCAAGCAGAGCCGGCAATAAAATTCGGGTTGTACAATCCCTTCCTTTCACCCCCTCCTCCAACCATCCATTCCCTTTCGCGATAAGATTAGATTTGCCGCGAAAAATGGAGCAATCCAATTGAATTTCGCGTTCTCCCTTCTTCTTCCTTCGCATCTCTTGTTCTCTGTTATAATAGGTGCTGACTGGTATGATGGGTTCAGCAAAACACCCCTTCCCCCCCCCCCCATCCCCCTCCCCCCCCCCCCCTCGTCTCTTGACGTGAAATGTTACTAGTAATGGGAATACATATAGAATAAGATGTGAAGGCTTATGGAGTGTTACTGGTTTTTTCGCAACTTGGTTTTGACCAAATCTGGAAATGTGGTCGCACTTTTAAATTGTGAATGAAAACCATCCAAAACTGGTATAAGAAGCCGCCAAGTTTTCAAAAAAAGGTCGGCCCTTGAAGACAGTGATATCATTCAACCAGGGAAAGGCCGCCAAGGTTAACCCTATTAGCCAAGTTAATCGCATACCGACTAATAGTTCGAAAGTTAATTGAAAAACAGGACATTGCTACTCGCGGTAGCAACGCTCAAGTTATCATTTAACCTTCGAACTATTAGTTGGTACGATTAACTTGGCGATTGTTTTGGTGTGTTGATATCAGTCCTTTGAAGAGCCGAACCATTCGGAACTTGGCGGTCCCTTTTACCAGTTTTGGTTTTTGTTTTTTTAATTGTGTATTAGACTCAACTCAACTAGATGTGTAATAAAGTGCCACGTCAACAATAAATGAGTGGTAATTTTCTAATATTTTTAAATTTCATATTTCGTATTTGAGAGGCCGAACCATTCTCAACTTAGTCGCCTCTTTATCAGCTTTTGGTTTTGATTTATTTATTTTATTTTATTTTATTTAGTTCAGTTCATATCACTCCTTTGTGAGACTGAACCATTCTCAACTTGGTGGCGTCTTTACCAGCCTTTGGCTTTATTTTGACACTTTGTTTGTTTTTCGTGAATTGGATGTAGACACAATTTCTTTGGTAAAATTGTTTACTAGATTTGTGACGACATACTAGTCTGTTTCTAGATACGCACGTCAGTATAGAGTAGAGCGTGAGGGATCAAGCCCGTGTAAGCTCTGGTATGAATAAATCAAATCAATATACACGTTCATTGTCCGAAGTTTGGACGTCCAATCAGAGACGATGCCGACAACACCAACAATGGTTATAACAATACTTTCGTACTTTCGCGCCCTCTCACGCCATTCCCTTTCCACCCACAGGCTGTAAACCAGAAAAGGTATGTTATAGTTCTTATCGTACTGCAGCCGTTTGTCAAATGTCATAGCTGGAAGCCTTCCTGCTGTCTCGGTATCGGTGAATAATCACCCTATGGGAATTAACATGGGGATGAGCGGACTAGCTAGAAACTAGAAGAAGTAACCCATTTGCAACGTTATCGAGCGTCAAATTTTGCATTGAAAGCCGCATAGCTGACATTCCTACACAAGTTAATTTTTGTCAGGTGGGTCATTGCTCACCATTTTACCGCAAGTTAAGCTTTTGTGCCGCATTATTATTTTTCCTCAAGCAGCAGAAATGTGCTTAACTATACTTCAGTATATAAGACACTTTCGCTATGGCGTCGCGCTGTAATGGTTTACAATGGTCTACAATTGAACTGATGTGATGTTTGTTGCCTAACTTGCCGTGACACACTAGCGTGTGTCTAGATATCAACTTCCACAGTTAGGGATGTATATAGTAATTTAAGCTATTTCCAGCTCAATTAGTCTTGACCACTCATTAAGAATTAACACAATGCCTCTTGCCACGAGAGAATCTGTAGTTTTCCATCTTAAGTTTTCCAGTTTTAAATGGCGCAAAAGCAACTTCAGGTCTGCGGGCATTAATTTGACAATAACCAACAAACATTATGTGCTTTTGCTTCAGTAATGGGGTTTGCCATTTTGCTTGTGTGCTACAAAGCGTTGGTTTCGAATAACCATTAGCGTAACAAATTATACGACGGAAATTGGTCAGGAAGTCTTGGCCAATAATCGTTGCTCCTAGAACTTCTAATATTACCGGTTGCATTCTGAATTTTTCCAAGGAAAACAAAATAATGCGCTCAAACTCAAAAGTTTAATGCAGTCAAAAATTAAGTTGTTAAACATAATCTGACATTAAAATTGGAATGTTTAGAAAGTGACTAAAGTTATTGGTGGATCCGCCATTATAAGGGCGCCCGCACACTGGAACACATGGGGCATCTCTTTTTTCTGGATGCCCTATTGGTCGATAAAATTATAAAACAAAAACTTTTTAAATAAAGACAAAAACCATTAAAAACCCTTTTCGAGGACTGCGGTGGTTAGTCCTGGGTTCGATGCTAATATGAACAATTATTACTAGTAATTTTTCGACACCTGTTTTTCTTTTAGAACTTTCCGTAATTTACATCTTCTATAGGACATACGTGCTGTTTGACTTTTCTTGTATCGTTGCTTTTTTTTCCTAGCAATTCTCTTCCCCCCACCCCCCTTCTGAGTTAAACATTTTTTTCTGGTTAGCAGCAGAGTCAAAATATTTTTCACTAGTTCACTACTCAGTCAAATATTTTTCGCTATACCACACGCCGTGGCTGTTTGCTGTGACGTGCATGTCACGTGTCTGGGCTAGTCCAATCAGACAGCCAAGCAGCCGTTGTTCTCGTTCGTCATTGGCTAACTCATGGTGACGTCACGGCAAACAGCCATTGCGCATGGTTTAGTTAGCTGCTGAATCAAATATTTGTCTCTAGTTCGCTGCTCAGTCAAACATTTTTCGCTGGTTAGCTGCTGCTCAGTAACAGAGCGTATTGCCATCTCACTCCCTATCTGTTCAGCTATTATAGCATTAGAATGTCAAGAGGTGGGCTAACAGACTCAGTGCCCAACACATGTATGTACATGTATTTTATTATCAGTCAACGTCAAAATATGAGGAAATGGTATATCCATTAGTACGCTAACTGTTTCTTTGCGAAGCACAGCCGAATTCCTCCATCATGGGATCCACCGCAATTGAGGTACTTCCCATGATAGATTCGTGCACAAGACCGCAATTAAGCATCAAAATCGGCACCATTCTCCTAACTACAACGCTTCTTTCCGGACATCCACAGGGTAGGTCTTTAACGGCTAATAAAGATTAACTCCAACCACTTTCACTAATGGTCTTCCTCCATTCCCCTTCAGCCTTAACCGTACCCTTAACCACTGATTAAGAAGGCCATTACTCTTCGTCGCTTCCCAAGGCAACTAGGGCCGTTTCCATCTTGATTTCTGCCTGGCCCAAGGCGTGTTTTACTTTGACATACTGTCGCGAGTATGGTTAAGCGCCCTGGTCGCACCAATAATGCACGATCTGGCATCAAAGTTGCAACGTGCGGCCTCCAACTGCGGCCCAAATTGCCCGGCAGAATAGCCAACAGCAAGTTTAAGAATGAATAACATCAATTTCTGTGGAGGAGAATGGGTCAAAGTGAAGGGGAGGGGGGAGTTGCTGGGCTTTGGATACGTTGTTCGGTCAATGAGTGAAGACAGCTGGAATGTCGTCAATTTGCAAGCGGTCAGCCCTTCCTTTGGTGCAACTGAACGGCGGTGCCTTGCTAACGATTGCTTTAGGTTTGAAGTAAACTTGGGCGTTAAAGGAGTGCTGGAGAAATGAGAATTGGAGAAAGGAATTGGAGACTCACTGACTAAGGGACCGGTCATTATTTATCGCCGGGGGGGGGGGGGG
>JAHWFP010227464.1:18786-46194 GCA_023313725.1 Lithobius niger
GGGGGGGGGGGGAGGTCATACATTTTTCAGATCCCGCCAAGAAGGGGGGAGTCAAAAACACATTGACCTGCAAAGTGGAAGAAAAAGTCATTTTTGGACATAAAATTTCTAAAAATGCCTTAGCTTCTGCGGGGAAGCTGAGTGTTTACAAGGTTTTGAAGCAGTTATAGTTTGTTCCACATTATGCTTTCAGAAAACTGACTGTATGACGCCTTGTTTCTTGCCGCTACAAGTATGTAAATACCCCACTAGTAGACTGTAACAGTAACTGTGTAGACTCTACAAGTGTGATATTCACAAGTTTTTGCATTGGTAGTGCAAGGAAACGTGGCATCATACAGCCAGTTTTCTGAAAACATAATGTGGAACAAACTATAGTACCAATACTGCAAGTATAGTTTTTACAAAGAACTTTGTAGAAAAGCCTTGGCACCTAGTTTCTTGGTTTCTTCTGTCTTTTAGGTGCTGACTATAATCTATGTTACGGATCAAGCAAACAATGTGTTCATCATATTTATTGTACGAATTCCGATAAAAGATGGATGTAAGGAGCATTTTAGAGAACATTTTTAAGCCAACATGTCTTTTCGTTAAAAACTAGACACTTTTCCTTACAACTAATGGTAATTTGTCGGTGTGGAGAGGTACTTATTTAATTTGGCTACAGCGCTACTCTCGGCTACAGGAAATCATCTGCAGACAGTCTCAATAGATATACGAAAAGCGCATTATTTTTGGACCTTGAGTGAAGGGGCTCAAGTTTTTTTTCAGGGTCTCGAGGGGTGGATAGAAAATTTCGCGGTCTCATTTTCATTTCCTCTCCCCCCCCCCCCCATGAATAACGACCGGTTTCTAAGGAAACCCTCCCTCCTTCTTTTAAATCCCTTTTAATCCTCTTATGCGTGTATAGGAGCCAGAGGACTAGAGAAATTCGACCAGTCCAAGAAAGTATAAAAATGCGGTAGTAAAAAGTGGTAATTTGTTTACAGTTCTTTTAACAGTAAAAATGTAGGCGTAGCTCTAAGTAAAAAATTGAGGGGTGGATCAAAATTTTTTTAAAAGTGGTACCTCAGAAAATAAAAGTAACCGATAAACTGCTGTAACTTTAAAATGGCGTAACTTTCAAATTTCTGTACCTTTTAAGGTACTGTAACTTTTAAAAAGTGGTACCTTTTAAGATACTGTAATTTTTAAAAAGTGGTACCTTAGAAAATGAAGGTAACCTATAAACTGCTGTAACTTTCAAATTTCCGTACCTTTTAAGATCTTGTAACTTCAAAAAAGTGGGTGCCTTACAAAATAAAGTAACCTATAAACTGCTGTAACTTTAAAATGGCGTACCTTTCAAATTTCTGTAACACTTAAACTACAGTAGTTTCAAACTAAAGGTAACCTTTAAGTATTGTAGCTTTTAAGTAAGGGTACCATTCAGATTATGATGAGGTTTATAGTAGTGTGCCGTTCGAGTGTCTGTAACCCTCAATTTACAAGTACCCTTTAAAAAATGTATAGTTTCAAACCAAGGTAACAGTTACTGCATCGTATCTCACAATGTTGTGTAGCTCTTAAAAACTTTTAACTCTTAAAATATTGTAACTGTGAAGAACACCTTTGTCAGAGATACCCACTGTATTAAAATGAAAGTTAATAGAATTATGAAAGTTGCAAATTCAAAGTTACAAGTAATGCTATTTAGAGGTTACAAAATTTGCCCTTTTGTAGCTTTTATTTGAAAGTTACTGCGCATAGACTTTCAAAGTTTCCTTCAAAGTTACACTTTTAACTGTTTGCCAACGAACAACCGCCAAGCTAATCCCACCAGCTATTAGTTCAGACGTTCAAGGAAAAACTTGAACATTACTACTGATTGCAGCAATGGTCAGGTTTTTCATTTAACCTTTGATCTAATAGTCGGTGAGATTAGCTTGGTGGTTGCCCGTTGGCGGGGGTGAAATCACTCCTTTCTAATGGGAGCACTTTTTGGTTAGGGTCGGTACACCATTAGCAACTTGGCGGCAGTCATTTTTTGTTCTGATATCACTACTTTGATTGGCTGAAACTTGGAGCCAAGGTCATGTAGACACGTACACACTAATGAGTACTAATCCGCATGCACTGAAAAATGGGACATGTTTGAAACCGTTCAATGCTGGTAGAAATACAGAAATTTTTTATCCTGATAAACTTTTAAAATTATCGCGATAATCGATAATATCTCGATGAAGCAAATTTTGAGGCTGGAATAATCACTTTAATTTTGTCAATTAAAAAAAAACCCTTGGTAGAAACCTACAGTGCAACCTCCACGATTGTGAATTGTCCATCAAAATTCATGAAAATGAAATGAAAATGCACTTGCCATTGTCCATTATTTCCTCACCATACAGAAACAATTTAGCAGTTGAGTTGCTACTTAATACTTACATATTGTTTAATTTAAACTAACTCTCTAATCAGCTAAAGTGTCTAGCAATAGTATTGCACACTTGGTTGGAGAGCCCTCGTAATTCTGCCTGCAATGCTGCAAACCGCTCGTTTCTAGCTGTTACGGTTTCCGAGGTATGACAATTTAAGCATCGGTGCTAGCACGATATATTCGATAAATCAGAAAAAGTGCAATACGATAATTAGTTATAATCGGGACAGAAAGCCAAATGGGTTCGATTATATGTATGCGTATAAGTATGCGTATATGTATATGTATATGTATATGTATATGATGCTTCCTATGGACTCGGTAAGACTCCGGCCTTTTATTCCAAAGGTCGTGGGTTTGATTTCCCGCTCAGTCAGTGTGACATTTAATCTCAAAAGGCAACGTAAATAGGTTTGCATCCGTATTTATTTATACGATAATTAGGGCATCCAGTCCCGTGATCCCGGTCATTTTTTCGTCCCGAAATGCCCGGGATTTTGGCGACCTAAATCCCGGGATTTACGGGATTGAAAATAGCTAAATTCGTATAAAAAAGTTATAAATTATTTCTTTTTTTTCGTGAATTTAACGTGCCTTTCTCTCATCTACAGACTCAAGTCTAACTACTAGTAATAACATCTAAATTCTAGACCAAGGTTGGAATTCAAATATTCTTCAGTGTCCATGCAACACCATCAAATAAAATGGATAAAAATTCGTCTTTTGCTTACCATGGTGTGAGAATGAGAAATGAAAGTTAACACGCAATTACAATTGTACACACAAAAAATACTAAAGCTGTATTTTGTTTATTTGTCTCGTTATTGCAGCGTCATTGGTCATAAGGACTGCAACATCTGTCCTTGCATAAGACTCAGTGTGAACTTCCACGATGAAAGTCATACTTGGAAACGCTACAAACCATGCGCAATGGCTGTTTGGCGTGACGTCACCATGAGTTAGCCAATGACGAACGAGAACAACGGCTGTTTGGCCGTCTGATTGGACTAGACCAGTCACGTGATGTGCACGTCACAGCAAACAGCCATGGCGCGGGGTTATTGTCCCCCCCCCCCCCCCCGGGATTGACAAACACCAACGAAATTCGGTAGTTGGAGTGGCTTCATAACTTTTTCACGACATTAAAAATTTAAGTGACAACAATAGAACCGTTTAGCCTCCGCAGCATGGCAATTTGTTATTGTGGTTTTTGTTGTTGGGGTTCTTTGCCCTTACCTGGAGATCGAACCTATGGATCGATTTTCAAGTTCTGTAGCTTAAACACTGAATAAGCCCTAGAGTCTTTTAAAGACTATTTTGATGTGACAATATTCTTGTTGATGTTCTTCTTGTTGGGGAAAATTTTCTCTTAACTAGAGATCGAACCAGTGAACAAATTTCCAATATTTGTAACTTTAGATATTAATTAAGGACCACGACATTTTTACACGCTCTTTGAATATGACTACATTTTAATGTGACTACAGTACGGTTGATGTTATTCTTGTTGGGGGAATTTTGCTTTCCCCTTGATAGCAAACCAATGCACCGATTTTAAAGTTTTATAGCTAAAAACGTAGGTGTGAACAAGGCCCGGGGCCTTTTGAACGCTATTTGAATGTGGCTACAATATTCTTGTTGTTGTTGCTGTCTTGTTAGAGAAATTTTGCCCCGCCTAGAAATAGAACCAATGAATCGATTTTCAAAATTTTGTAGCACAGTCTACAGAGTGCAAAATGTATCACAGCTAGATTAAAAAATAACAACTTAAAAATACTCCCATTGATTTAAAATTCGAAAAGATATCAGATCATTTCAAATAAACGAAGAACGTGCTACCAACTAGCTGTGTTCACTAAGTTTTTACCTTGTGGGTAATTTAAACAGTGAAGTTATTAAACGCAACCTTCCATTCATGTAGTTTTTTTTTTTTGCCACTGAAAATAATAAGAATAAATCCCGAAATTTCGAAATTACAAATATGTCTCGGGATTGGATGCCCTAACGATAATCGACGAAATTCTTTATCGCGACATTAGCGATTATCGCGCCACCCCTACTTATACCACTCCTGAATACATCGACATCGTCATCGTCATCGACAAACAAAAGATTGTTTCTTCCCGACCGCTCTGTCAAAACGAATGAAGGGTCACTTTAAGGAATCAGCTTTAAACGAGCGCACTTCATTACTAACTCCGACTGCAACTTTACAGAGTCTCCAGCCCAAATTGCAACGTGAAGGAGCCAACAGCAAGTTTTAAGAATTAATAACATCAATCTGGCGAAGAAAATAGGCTGTGCGTTTCAGAAAGGAACGATCTAAATCTTAAATGAGAGAAGACGGTGGGAATTTCGCAAATTTACATTTGGCACCAAAGTTGCTAAGGAATCCTCGTGGGATTGTAAAGACTTTTAAGTGAACTTTTGTTTTAAAGGAATAGAGCTAGTGTAAAGTTAGCACCCGCGAGTAATGCATTCCGCGAATTGTTTAGCGGTTAAGGTGTTCGGAGAAATTGAATACATATATACAGACTACCCGCACCTTCTCGAAGTTTCAGAAGCTGTGAATTATACATTATGTTGTCCTAGCTAGGAAGTGTTGAGGTTTGTGTATTAAGGGAAGTATAGGGCCGGATTTGAGCCATTTTGGGACCCGAGGCAACAGTTTGTGTTGTAGGGGGGGTGGAGGGGGGGATCGAAATCTATACAAGGTAGGTTAGGTTAGGTTAAGTGGCCCATAAAAACAGTAAGTCTGTGTAAAAGTCCAAAGGATTTTTTTAAAGTGAAAAAGTGAATCAAAAATCCCATTCAGTCTGAAAAAGTGGGTTGAATTATAAAAATTGAAAATTAAAAATTAAAAAAATGTTTAAACAGACCAGTACTGTTGTTCGGTCCGGAGCAATCGCGAGTATACATACAACGTTCGTGCGGTTGCATGTAACTTCACGACTGCACCGAATAACAGTTAATGTTTTTTTTTTAATATTAAAAATTTTGAAAAATACGACCCAATTTCGGACACAGAATAAGATTTTGGATCCAGAAACGTGCATTAAAAAGAATACAATAAAAAAAGCAGTTGACTGCACAACACAAAAGACTTTACCTGAGATGAACTCAGGGGGTTGCAACTGTACTAGAAACAATGCAATCCAAACCTTCACAAGCAGCATTCCTTCCGGTGCTTGGCCGACGTCAATAACGCCAACATGGCGCCAGCCAACTTCCGGTTCTCGTTTGAATGAGATTCGCGAGACGCCAATCCTACAATGTATTTATTTATATTATTTACATAATTATTGTAATATCGCTCTTGATGGTACAATTAGAGACAACATCTTCCCATGTCTTTAGGTGGCCGACAGCGGGGGAAAATAAATCTAGGGGTAGAGTTCCGCAGAGGTCCCGGGTTCACTAGTGGGGTTTTAAGGCCACGAATGAACTTTAAGACAAGCAAAAGTTAGTTAAAGTTAAACCGCGAGCACCACAATTCAAAAAGGACACTTGGCAAAGAGCAATGAGTCACTCCAAACACAGACGATTTTTTTACGAAAAGTGCGGTTTAATCAAATCATAGTAACAATCTCTTTCGAGTTACAGTGGTTTTTTGAAATAACGATGTACGCAGGGTTATTATTAATGATTGTCAGTAAGACATCACGTTACGGGATATTGCGGGCACAGACTTCACGTTACGGGAATATTGCAGGTATGCACCTTTAATTGAACTATGGTCGGTCAAAAATAGGCCTAGGGAAGCACTGAAAACATCTCGTTACGGGATATTGAACACTATGGCGTCACGTAACGGTTTAAACTACAACTGGTGAACTTGAGAGGGGGGACATCTCGTTACGCTATACAAGTGGTACGGAAAAGTGTGGAAAACATGCCGTGGGCTTGCCTAGCAAGTTTTCTGTTGAAACGCACTTGCCTATAACTTTGCGAAAACTGTGAACACAAGACATATATTTAAAACACAAGTTAAAAGGTACCCAACGCAACACTTTGAAATTTTAGCACCGGAGATTCGAGCCGTCCTATCTCTTCTAGAAAAATGGCCCAGGGACTAAACTGAAGGCAAAAACTGCTAATGAGGTCTAAGTTACTGAGGCTACGGATAAAGATTATTGACTAGCAATAACGATAATGATTTAGCTCGTAAATTACCTTTTCGATGGCAGAGTTCGTCATTGAAGGAGTCTGTCGGAACGGTTGCAGAATTTAGTCCCTTCGCCGGAGCAGCAAACTTCATGAACGGACGATGCACAATGATTAAAGATGTTAAAGTAAAATTAAAACGACAAACATGGTTAAAATATTAAAAGTGCAGCCAGCCAAACGCTCC
Organism: Lithobius niger; assembly: GCA_023313725.1. NCBI lineage: Eukaryota > Metazoa > Arthropoda > Chilopoda > Lithobiomorpha > Lithobiidae > Lithobius > Lithobius niger. The sequence goes on from JAHWFP010227464.1 coordinate 25,554, forward strand.
CAGCAAAAAGCCGAGCAAGCTGACCATCGGAGGCGGCATGCACCGTTCTCGACAACGCAGGAGATACACTAGAAAAATGTGCTCGAACGCCAGGTGATCTCGGATGTTGGTGAATTTGCATAAACACCCGATAGGAGTTGTCGAGGTAATTATCAAACAAAAAGATGACAAATCGTTATAAACATAAGCAAATAAATTAAATAGTTCACTAAGAATTAGGACTTGATTAGCTAGCATTAATGTAATAGGCAAGATTAATATTTAGGCGTTTATTTAGAGTTTATTTATTTTAAGTTAATGACGACATGCGTAACGACGAAAAACTACGGGGATGACGAGCGATTACGTGATGACGTAAAGGACGCGATGTCAAAACAACTCGGCAGTGGGAGAGCCCAGCAACAAAAACTGGCGTCGTTTAGGCATAAAAAGGTCCAAAAAGTTGCATCAACATTACGACTGATCCCCAAGTTGTTTAATCTATATAAAAAACATTACAACAACCAACGCTCATGCGCCAACAAACACCTGCGCCCACCAACAAAACGTGGACGCGATAACAACAATGAACGGCATACTGCTACATACCCAGAAAGGTGAAACATCACCCCCCAAAAATGGTGGCTTCAATTTCACTCAAGATTTGCAACATGCTCCACAACCTGCAGCCAAGTTATTTTCCCTTGCAAATCTTGACACCATTCTTGCATTATCCACAAAGTCACTCGAACTTGAACTCAAGGAACACTTCCAACTTGTCCTCCTGCAACCCATCTTGACACTTGCATGCAAGAGAACAGCAAAATTATCTTGAAAATAAATTCCTTCAGTTTCTGCCGCATTTTGAAGTTCCTTTGATTCTTGCAGATAATCGTCTATCTTTGAAGTTCTATTCTTGTACTGGTAGTTACTCTCTGCTGATCGGAGTAAGAAAAGAGGGAAAGTGCTTGGAAATCATCCCGGCCAAGACTTCACCGGTCTGGAAACGTCATTCTCTCTCCTCTATGACGATGAAACCCGCTCCAAACTTCAGTCGTCCTCCCATACGTATTAGACCATCACCGTCTAAGAATGGGTTAAATTTCATTAAACTTGCTGTTGATGCCACCTTGGAGTTCTTCGTTAAGTCTTTTATTTCTTCTGTGTAGTGAGTTTCTTGCATTTTCTTGAACCAGTAAGTTTCTGACGACTGCAGCTCCTGTAAACTTAACGACAGTTTGTTAGAAAACTTTTTTTTCTGCAGTTATTAATAAATCGGAAAACCCAAGCTGTAACATCAATTAATTTTCTCCAGGAACCAAAACGATTCGGGTCAATCAAATACAGCACCTTTCTTGACACTTGTAGCAATGTAAATGACACTTGCTCTTCTTTGTACGATGCTAAGTTGTCTTCCTTTAAAATAAACACAGGCCACTCAACTTCTTGCTTGCATAACCATTGTGGGCCCTTTAACCATGCGTGATTGGTTGACAACGTTTCTAAAGACTGACCCCTCGTTATAATATCTGCAATATTTTCTTTACTGCTACAATATTTCCATGTACAAGGTCCCTGGTTCGATCCCGGGTTTCGGCACCAAAATGTCAAAACAACTCGGCAGTGGGAGAGCCCAGCAACAAAAACTGGCGTCGTTTAGGCATAAAAAGGTCCAAAAAATTGCATCAACATTACGACTGATCCCCAAGTTGTTTAATCTATATAAAAAACATTACAACAACCAACGCTCATGCGCCAACAAACACCTGCGCCCACCAACAAAACGTGGACGCGATAACAACAATGAACGGCATCGTCACTAACCGATGCCAACCAACAAGCTTAACTGCTACATACCCAGAAAGGTGAAACATCACCCCCCAAAAATGGTGGCTTCAATTTTCACTCAAGATTTGCAACACGCGAGCAAGCGGATTTGGACGCAAGGCCACTTTAGATAAGAGATCGGTGCAGCGAGGAGCAATCAAGCAAAGCAGCTACCGATAAAAAGTGATATGGAGCTTAGTGCCATCGGGAAGCCCGATAGTAACTCCCTATAAAAAAGCATGACAGCAATTACAGGTTAAAACAACAATTTTAAAAGTAGAAGAAATATGGCGGCGCCTGTTGCACTCCGTCCTCGCCTCTGCTCTCGCCTTCTTGAGATTCGTGAGATACACATCCCATAATTCATCATTTCTGTCGTACTTGTGCGACGGAGGCAATGCTACCTATTGGGCAATTCGCCACAAATGTGAAAAACGCTGTGTAGCTTAAAAACGATGCAAACATCAATTTATAAAATTGAACAGCAATTGGAAAATTAGTTCAAACTTTTGCCTTTGCTAGGATACTTTTTTTGCAAAGAGTATCACAGTTTAACTGTAGCTATGAGTGTTTTACCCTACTCATCGGACCTGAGTTTCTCCAACATTTTGAACTCCATGAAATCTTTATGGGGGCTGCCATCCCATAATCTCAAAGCGGAAGTATCACAGATGGCTGCGCGTTAAATCGTGAATCTGCTTGTCCGGTAAACGCAGTTTACCCCAAAATCTTCCCACGTTACAGGTTACAGGTTGGTTGGTTATGATTTTGCGGGGGCTTGGGCAAGCAAGGACATCGGCCCTTCCTAGAAGAAAAGTTGCTAGAGGGATAATTGCTCGAAGAACACGACGTATCACAGCTATTGCTTGGCCTATGCTACAACCTGACGGCCGATGGAAAACCTGTACTCGTTTGCACCGTACGGTACGTAGACGTTTCCCTCAGCCATTGAGCAGATTCAACTACGTTGTTTGTCGATGGAGAAGGAAATAGTTCAATAAGGTTAACAAAAAGGTTAACAATAAGGTTCAATAAGGTTCAGTTTTTTATTAAAAGTTGCATTATGGGGGAATGACACGTAAACTGAGCGGTTGCCAGTTAAACAGTTTAGCACAAATAAATTTCAAACATTGTTTTCCAAAATGATTATTGACCTTTGGCAAAAAAAAATTGGACCAAGAATTTCCGAAATTGTCCTTTAAAGGCTTCGTCGGTTTTATTGCTTTAGCCAAAAGCGTCTTAATTTTTGTTATTGGTTTTCCTTTTGTTTTGAGGCGCCATCGAGTGAGCAGCGCCGACGACGGCAATCCATCAAAACCTGAAGAACGTTTCTGAATATTAAACCCAATTAATTCGGCATTTGGGAAATGCGTGCTGGAAATTAGAAAACTATTGCTTCTGCATTTGAGCCAAAGGAAAATTCCCCTTCCACTCACTAAGTTCTTCCCCCACCCCTCCCTCGCTCCCTTTCCCCCCTCCACCCTCCGTGTCTTTTCTCCGGGATGCGCTGATGCTCAATCCATAACGTGCGGAATTAATATACATGCAAACTGGCGTGCGTCGTTCTTGCCATCAATAATTTCCGTATCAGAGGCAACAGCAATTTATTTCTGTCTGCGAATGTAATTTTGTTTGCACGATTGGGTGCAGAAATTATCATTGTTACTATTTTTATATCGGAATTCGTGCAGATACACACACAAAGGAAAGGGAAGAGAGGTTTCTAAATTGAAACAATAGGGGAAAATATAAAAATAAATGGAAATAAATAAGGCATGTATTTGTCCTAGTGGAAACGCCGATTGGGTCAGCCCGATCGCCGAGAATTTTAAGCCAAAAAAATGTAAACTTTCTTATACAAATATACAAAAATCGCTGAATATTATGTTTTCTGATATATATGTTTTATATTTCTTCTGACGAGAATAAGTTACGATTCGACTTTTTATGTGCAGTAGATTCCTTCGGTGCTGTCTCTATATCTTCTCATTTTATCTTAGTCTTGTTTTAGTTCGAGGTCGCCCATCTCTTGGTGCCGTCCTTGTAAATTGGTCCAAGGGCGAGGGCTTCGACAAAGACAAAAAAATGCACGAGATTTGTAAATCTGTAAATCTTCCAACGGATTTACGGATTTGCTGGGATTTAAAGATTTACAAAAGTTGTAAGTAAGATTTAATGATTTACATGAAGTTTTGCAAGATTTGCACGGATATGCTGATAAGATTTAAAGATTTACATAAAGTTTTGTAGATTTACAGCTTTACAAAAGATTCAAGTAAGATTTAAATGACTTACGCCAAATTTATGTGATTTACAAGATTTGTACAAGATATACAAGATTTGATTTACACAAGATTTAGATGATTTGCGCAAGATTTACAAGATTTGCACAAGATTTGCAATGGATTTATAAATCTAAATCTTTGGTGTACGAAATTTCCAGCTTTGTCGAACCCCTCATCCACGGGGCACATGCGAATTTATCTTACAAAAGAAAGGATCATAGTGGAAATGAATAAGACGACAGTAAGTGATGATGTGTTAAACCAGTATGCTTATTGCCTAGCCTTACCCACTCTCCTAATAAGGCATTACACAATTCCGATAAAATTTCGGCCCTTTAATGTTTCAGGACTGGTGGAGAAAGCCTAATTAAGGTCCTGCAGGTATTGAAGGGCCAAAATAGTGGCAGAAATCCTAATTTTCAGATATTAAAAGGACAAACTTGACAGAAATCCTAGTTAAATCCTAGGTATAAAGTGCCGAAATACTGACCAAAAGCCTAGTTAAGACAGTGCAGTTATTTATAGGGTCGCAATATTGTAAAAAGCCCAGTCATGAGCATGCTGACAATAAAAGCCGAAATACTGGCAGAATTTTGTAGGGCAGCATTGGGAGTGTGGGGGACGTCGGCCTTCTACTCACTCTGGTTCTACACAACAGACAGTTGTGTAGAACCAGAGTGTAGAACCATGGTGATTAGAAGGCCGACGTCCCCACGCTCTTAATGCTGCCCTACAAAATTCTGCCCTACAAAATACCAGACAGTTGTATGGTAAAGGAAACAAAGGAATGATAACAAACTCGTGCACTAAAAATAACAAAGATTTCGGTGGGACTCACTGTGACGAAGTGGTCGGATTCGAAATAGATCATCAGAAACAGTTCCTCAGAAACAAACTAAAAAAAACCGTACTTTTCCTAAATAAAACTGATGAATGCGTGAAAAGATTGGCCGACACTCAACAGTCCCCAAGTGGCGACGAGATGGAGAGTTTTGATGTGTGCCGTTTGATTTGTATTGCAGGAAGTCGAGCTGCCCATGATTTAGGTAAAAGACCTGTTTGCCCGAGATTTAATAAACCCGATTACACGGCTTAATTAACCTCGAGGGGTTAATGAGATCACCACTGACCTCTGAGCTGGTCTTTTGTCCAACATTTCCTCTGGTGCGAGCGGCCGGAAAATTGTGCAGACGTTGCCAAAAAGATAAGAGTTTTAGATGTTTAATAAATTGGCCATCGCACCCTAAACATTTGTGTGTGCGCATGCGCAATTGCTTATCATTAACAACTGTGCTGAAGATGTGGTTGTAAAATGAGCATGTAAAGTTGTTCATTACATTCTTTAAGTTTTGCTGTACACATAACGTTTAGAAATAAAGCTTCCGGTGGAGTAACAAGTCTGGCTAGCACCAGTTGAAGTTTGAGCCTTTGTCAATACAAGTTTAGATGAAATGTTAAATGGATTTTTGTACTACTTTGTAGATTTGATAGGATTTTGCAGAATTCTGTTTGAATGCAACAGACACTGATTATGCAGACATAAGCGGCTAAAAAACCGTTTGATGTCTGTAAATTAAGGGGCAATATTTACACTTTTTTTAAACATTTTAAAATGTGGCATCTATAACATTTTCTGTTGAATATTGGTAATTTTATCTACTGCGTCCCGCACGTATATGATCCTTTGCGCACGTACAATAACCATGACGTTTCATTGTTTCCGGTTGTGACGACACAGTTTTTGGGTCAATATTGTCACGTGACCCGCAATTCGTCTACGATAGGCCAGACGAGAAGACGAAGGCGGAAGTGACGTTGTAGCATTACTATGCCGAATCACGCGACGGCAGCGCGTGGACACATGACTGCGCGTGACTGTTATAAGGCAGGCCGGATGTTGCTTTAAGGCAGCACCTACTCTAAAAATATCCCCTCCCGCCCAAATTTTTTTTAGCGAATTCTGTTGTGGGAACCTGTATTCTTCATGGTACAACAGTTTTTTTTTTATTAATCAAAGTCTCTTACGGCTAAAAACATATTTTTTTTGTTTATTAGGTTAGCATTACGCAAAGTTATAAGTTTCAAGTTCGAGCTTGATTTTCTTGGAACACGAATGTCGCTAACGGTCAATCACTAAAAACGTTATAACTCTACTCTCGAACCCAATTCTCCGTTAGCTCTTAGATAATGAATTGAATATTTTTACACAAGTTTCCAGGTGTGATGACTATAAAGCGAACCCAAATCATACCTCTACACACTTCCGGTTTAGGCCGCTAAAAATTAATTAAGTGGTGCTCGGGAGTAGGACTAAAAAAATTGATGCGAGCGTTCGGTGCTTTTTTTTTACTTTTTATTCGTGATTTTTCAGATGCGGGCGATGGCTTTTTTTTGGACATTTGATAAAAGTCATTCTTTAGATCCAAGTTTTTAGTTGTGAAATGTCTCTGAACGATCCTTAGATTCGTTTCTAAGGCGATCATGTGAATGAAGCAAAGAGCTCATGTGGTCATCGGCTCCAGATAATGTTTGGTGGAAGTGCTGATGCGAGATTGGTATTTTTTTTTTTTTACAATGTCACAAAAAAAGTTTCATGCTCTAAGAAAAAAAACCCATGTTTGCGCTCCCGAGAACCACTTAATTAAGTTTTAGTGGCCTTAGTTTTAAAAAAAATCCTTAAATTTGGGCTGTATAATGTTTACGATATACGCAAATTGTGATTTTATTATATTTTTAAAAATGTGGCAACAAAATAATTTTGGTTCACACGATAGTGCTATGCATAAAATATTTTTTTAAATGTGGCAACAAAATTATTTTGGTTCACACGGTAGTGCTATGCATGCATATGATTTATAGCCCATTCTCCTGATGTGCATCAATTTTTGCCAACGTTATCTAACGGAGCAGTATAAAAGCGTAATACAATTTACCAAAAATATATCGGTACAGTACTCCCACAAAAACAGGCTAAATGAAAATTTAAATTGTGTCCTAGACTCGTATTTCAACACATTTTAAGACAAAAAAATGTTACTTTAGGGCAGTTACACTGGGCGAGAAAAAATTTCCGAAGTTAGGCCGCGTTTTAGGGTAGGTGTTCAATACCATTTTTTGCTACCAGATGTCGTTGTTAGCAATACATGTTAACTGATTAAACTTCTACGCGTACAATTTATTTTCCTAGAAAGAGCGAACATTTGATAAAAAAGGTAAAAATGGTAATATCCGAAAAATGAAAGAGTTTGTTTAAACTAATAATAATACTAATAAAAATTTTGTTGTGCAAATAGAGCACGACCGGACAGGTGAGGGCTGGAAGACCGCTTATAACCAGCCGAGTTACAACCAACTGAATTCTGGCCGAAACAGGAATGGACCCAGTTTGGCTCTCACTAAAAGTTTCCCGAAGAAGTTGACCGAAGGGGCATTGACAGTGACTTCCGGCAATGAGTTCCAGGCTGGAACCACCCGGACGCTAAAGAAGTGACGCCTACAATTTAATTTGTGAATTGGAGTGATCAATTTTTTGTAATGATCCCTAGTTTTTGCACTAGAGCTCATTTCAAGTGTCGATAGCTCAGGTAGTGTTAACCCGTGTAGAATTTTGTAAGTGAGGATAAGGTCGGCCTTCCAGCGTCGAAGTTCCGAGGTGTCAAGGTTTAAACGTTACAGCTGCTGGGTATGCACCAGATTTCTCATACCGGGAATTGACTTGGTGAATTTCTCTGCAACTACTCGATTCGGTCAATGTCCTTTAGCAGACCCGGTGTCCACACCTGACTTGCATATTCCTAACTACAGGTAGGTTAACACACTTTGCTAACAATGGCATCTAGAGACAAGAAATGATACTAAAATTGGTAAATCTCAAATTGGTTCTTTTGATTGTTTTATTTTTATTTTTTATTTTAGTCTTCTGTACAGCCGAAAGGGCGGAGAAGACTACAGCAACGACTTTTTCCGTCGTTCCGTTTCTTTTTCAGTGGTAGACAAATGGACTTTGAAAAACCTGGCAAATTAAAACATCGTTACTTCCTTATAGCTACCAGGGTTTCTCGACATAGCTCAATGAAATAATAACATTTGATCGTCGCATTTAACTACTACAGTAAGATATGGAACCGTAAAAAAAAAAGATCTCGTTAACGACACACATTAGCTTCAAAGAAATATTCCTAGTTTAGAATATAAAATGTCGACCATTAACGTATCTCTGACTTGCAGTGATATTTCAAACTTGGACTACTTTTTATCAGGGTTGCATATCCCAATCGCGAGTTTGTGATTATACATGCATTCTGGTTGTGGAACAGACCACAGAAACAGTTTAGATGTTTCTTGCAGTTAACACCAAGAGCCATACTGTATAAACTGGATCTGCGGTGTGTTGAGGTAATCCCAAACTTTTGACCAGTATGTGCAACCACTCAAAGTAATAGTCTTAGGGTTAAGATATCATAGCAGGGCAGAGATACCTTAATATTATCTTGCAGTGATAAGTTAAACTGGGACTACTTAATGATGATAGGTTTATTTGCCAGATAATAGCAAAAGGGTACAGGTGGGGTGTTAAACCACTTATACCTGCCGACGTATTATTATGCAAAGTCGTACAAAATTACACAATAGGAGTAGGTATACAGAGCAATCTTGTCGGCAGTTAAATTATAACAAAGATAATAAATCACATTTGTTTAATCTTGTCTTGAATGGTTGGGACCAGAACAGCGTCACCAGGTAATGCATTCCTCATGTTTATCATTCGGTTTGCAAAGACGCACTTTCTGCAATTTAGTCTAATGGTGTTTTTTTAAGAAGTTTCAAAGGGTGATCCCTCGTACTACCCTCATTACTAATTTCAAAAATATGTGACGGGTTATAATCCAATAAACTGTGTTGTAGAAAGTATGAAATGCCAACTCTGCCTTTACCCGCCGTATTTCTAATGAATCCATGTTGAGCATTTTTAATCTTGTCTCATAGGACTTATGACGAAATCCCTTTCGCTGGACTCTTCAAGCCTATCTATGTCCCCCCGAAGGAATGGTGACCACACTGGGCTTTGCATATTCCTCAACTTCTTTGAGCGGCTGCACATCCCAATCGTGAGTGTGATTACATGTATTCTACTTGTGGAACAGACCACAGAACCAGTTTAGATGCCTGTTGGTGTTAAACGAAGGGTGCGATCTCCAAGAATCCTTTAAACTGGCTCAAGTACATTCCTTGGATTTGGATTTCTAAATGCGTTTTTAAATCGAAATCCAACATGAGTTATTGACAGGGCAACTGCCCATGAATCCCCACGGGCCAGCTTTTCCTGCAATTAAATACCTCGTCAGCAGTCGATTTCGAGAACAACTCACCTTTTAAATGGCATCCGCATCTTAGAGATGATCGCGGGCCTTTAGATACAGAGGGCGACAGAAGCACCAAGTTTGAATCGTTCCCGATTGAATATGGTCTTTCTAGTTCACACGTTTCTTGTTGCCTGACGAAGACAGGAGGACTGAAAAAGTATTTTTCGGACAATGCCTATAGAAAATTCACGATAGTGATGAGTATTGACATGTTGAGTTTGAGCGTCATTTGTTTACATTTGTGTAAATCTAGATTCTTAAGTCAGGGTGACTTCCAAAACTTCATGATGAAATTCCCTAATTTTTCCAGGTTTTCCAGATCAATACTAACACTTTTCCCTGATTTTTTTTTGGTCGAAGGAAGATGTAGTACACGACTAAAATCTTTTTTTTTTTCACATTTCACTCAAATCGCAATAACTATATCGCCTTGCTTTGCTAAATCAAAAATTGGACTGACCTAACTCTTATTGGTAAAGAGCAGGAAAAGGCCTCACTCTGAATAATACTAAAAAATCACAAGTAACGCCCCACATTACTTAGGCCTAAGGATTTTTCGCTTTATTAGAAATGAAATAAAAAAGGAATGAAGTTCTAACTGAAATAAAGCGAAAGTTATAGAAGTAAAAAATTAAATCCGAATTACTTATTCTTTATAGGTGAAAGATTTTCTGGAAAATGTTCAAATTCCCTGATTTTTCCCTGAATTTTCCTGACTTGATAAATTCCCTGAAGTTTCCCGGTTTTCCAGGTAGAATGCCACCTTGTGCAAAATAGCTCGCTCACAGTTACAAGTAAAATCTAACAATTCTTCAAATGTCGAAATCACTATAGCCATTGAAATATGTAAATATCATAGACGTCCTTTGAAATTTGCCAAACTGCAAAAGCTGCAGCCCTAAATTAAATAAATAGTCAGTCCGCCTTATAGTTGGCGATGTTATCTCCTTCAACTGAAATTTAATAAGGAATCCCTGTTGCCCTATTACCTCCCGTAAAGTGAACGATGCCAATCTGTTTTCGCTTTGTTGCCTACATGTTTGGTTGGTTGTCTCTTAGTGAACCGGTCGCCTCTTCGTCCCTTCTTTATTTCGTCTTCGTGCGGTTGCCATGTTAACGGAAACGCAGCCTCTTGCCCGCGTGAATTGAGATGGAAATAGACCCATTGTCTGGTCGTCACACTCGTTACTCGCTGTTTGGCCAACCTAAGTTCAGAGGGCGCTGCAGGCGCAAGGCTTTGATGGAGCGGTGATGCCAAGTTTAAAGCCAGCCGGCGTCTTTATTTTTAGAGCGGGCCACTTTTCCGATTCACTTCGTTTGTTGGTCCAGAGCGGAGAGAGGTCACTCGTGTTGATTGCTTCGAGTTTAAACAAAGAATTGGAAGAAATATGTAAATTTAGCCGGGGCACACAATTCAGCCCTGATAGGATTTCCAACTCCTTGATTCGAAAGGACTGGAGGAAGCGCTGGAACAGCGTTGTGACACAGCAGCAGCAGAGTTTAAAAGGTTAACGAAATATCGCATCGTACCTCTTCCAAGCGTACGCGGGGCCCTAGCGGTGGTTACTGCTACTAATACCTCTGATAATGCTTTGCCTTCGAAGCAGCTCGAAAGCAAAGCGTTAGTGGAGGTGTTAGTAGCCGCAGCTACCACCAGGTTCCCGCGTTGGCCAGGAAGAATTAAGATGCGACATCTTTCTAATTTCTGGGTAACTAGGAGAGAGGGTAGGATGGCGTTCAACCTGGAACAACGGGAGAATTCAGGGAATTTATCAAGTCTGGAAAAGTCAGGGAAAATCAAGGAATTTGATAAACATAGTGAAAGTCAGGGAAATTCAACATTTTCCGGAAAGCTTTTTCCTTTATAAAATATAGCTAATTCTGATTTATTTTCGAAAAGCTTTTTCCTCTATAAAATATAGCTAATTCTTATTTCATTTTCGGAAAGCTTTTTCCTCTATAAAATATAGCTAATTCTTATTTCATTTTCCGGAAATCTTTTTCCTCTATAAAATATAGCTAATTCCTATTTTATTTTCCGGAAATCTTTTTCCTCTATAAAATATAGCTAATTCTTATTTCATTTTCGGAAAGCTTTTTCCTCTATAAAATATAGCTAATTCTTATTTCATTTTCCGGAAATCTTTTTCCTCTATAAAATATAGCTAATTCTTATTTCATTTTCCGGAAATTTTTTTCCTCTTTAAAATATAGCTAGCTAATTCTTATTTCATTTTCCGGAAATTTTTTTCCTCTTTAAAGAATAGCTAATTCTTATTTCATTTTTTACTTCTACAACCTTCACCTTAGCCTATTACAGTTAAAACTATTATGTTCTTTTCTGTTTCGTTAAAAATAAGGCAACTTGTCGGCAACTTGTCGGTGCGGAATGCAACTTAATTTGGCTAAAGGAAATCATCTCAACTAGGCAGAAGAAAAGAGCAGTTTTTTTTGGTTGGGGGGAGGGGTGTGTTTCACAATATATTTGGACTTTGAGTGGGGTTCAAGATTTCTTCAGGATTTTGAATGAGGAGGGGGTCATCGAAAATTTGGTGGTCATAGTTTCACATTCTCCGCCCCCCCCCCCTCTCCGGCGGGTCATAAATAATGACTGGTCTCTAAGATTACTGTCATTGTTTTCATCTTCTGTATTTTAAGTTTCAGACAGCCAAGTCTATTGAAGATTTGGATGGTTTTAAAGTATGTATGGCGGTTCACACTAGTGGGCTTTCTTCTGGAATTGTCACCCACGCTGCAACTTCTCTTTGCAAGCGTAGAGAATCGGGTAGAATAGAATAGAGTAGAATCCCTGGACTGCAGATCTGACAGATTTGGCAGAAACGGCAGATCTGGCAGTCGAGTGTGCCAGGGGTCTCTTTTCTACCCATCATTTAGACACCAAAGACCGCCGCACTGGAATGCTTAACGGAAGTGCCCACTGGGCACTCGCATACGAAGTCCAGGGTTCAATCGAGCAAACTGGATTCACTGAAAGTTGGAGAATAGTTTGAGGTCGTTTCGGGCCCAAGGCCTCCAATCATCTGCATTAACGGATGAGACAACGCTGCATCCGAGCGCAAGCTGCTATCCTGAGGGGAAACTTCGGATATTCTGAGAGAATCGGTTTCTGAAATCATATTTTGACTTCTCGGAGTGGTATTGGTTGGCTGTTTATGTGTAACAGGCTGGCTACACGGCTGGTGCTGACGTAGGCCTGTACACAATAGCTACCCGAATCTAGAAAAAAAAAAACGCCTCCGACGAAACGCCACTAACGAAACAAACGCCCCTGGGAAAAAATTTCCCCTGATAAACGTCCCTACGAAAAAATGCCCGCAGCACAGATTTGTTGCAATTTTCACATCTATATTATTAATACCCTAAGCAAGCCCTGCTTGGCTGTTGTGTTCCTACGTCATCGCTTTGGCCAATCAAAACGAACTATATTTGTTGTGCGATCGTCTATTGGCTCGTGCGTGACAAAATAACATGAGCGCTATCTCGTACTATAATTGGAAACCAGTTATGGAAGGCCAACTGGAGTTGAATAGGTGCAGTCCGTAGTGCAGCGAGAAATGGAAAACCAGGAGGGAGAAATGGAAAAATGGCTGACAAAAAGTCAATTTATGTCTGGGCCATCCGTCGCCCCACACGTTGTAAAGGATGTTGCCCACCGCCGTTGCCCACCGGGGAAGGGGGGGGGGTGGCTAAAGGGAAGAAGGGGAGGATGACGGGACTTAAAACACCATTTACCAAGCACATGCCGTCCTTGACGGGTTGTCAGCTATTTAAATAAATTCTCCGCTTTTTTTTGCTTAAACTTAACTGTACATTTTTTCCTTGAATGTTAGGGAGCGCGGGGTAATCGTCTAACTGGAAAATTGCGTAATTGGAAGAACGTATACAGTACAACGGAAAATCGTCTAATGTCCCTGCCTCGTTCGCATATACATATAACATCAGAAATCGTAGGTATATATTGTCCTGTTAAACAATCAGCCATTATACGATTATCCATTATGCGATGTTCCGTTTAGATGATTTTCCAGATTTTTTATTTAGGCAGATATTAGACAGTTATCCTAATATCCTATATTAGACGATTTTCCAGATAGGCTTTTGTCCGACGCTACAATTTGGGGTGTAAGAACCAGTTTTTATCCGCGGATTTTGTTGAACACATGTATACTTTCACGCGCTACAATAAAGTTTATTATTATTATTATTAATAAAATATAATATATATAATAATAAAATTTTACATTCTCCACCTGTAAGTGGGCAGAACTTATCATTATCCTTTCCCCCTCATCTACCCCTTACTTGATTCCCCCTCCCCCCTCCCCACCCACATCCTCCCCACAGGGAGTCTTGTTGTTACCAGATGCCGCAGGGATGGCAAGAATTTTCTGTATAAACGTTTAGGAATACAGTAAAAAAAAAACACCAACATCAGAATGTACTGAAGGATCCAACAAGGTGTTGAATGAGAATGTTAAATCCTCGACGTTTGGAATCACTTCTGATTTATTATTTTCAAGCGGAACCCTTAACTAAAGAAACATGTAAACACAAATCAGGCTTGTAACCTTGGATTGACTCCAGGCTTCCACCAAGCCTGATTTGTGTTTACATGTTTCTTTAGTTAAGGGTTCCTCTTGAAATGATCGGAAGAGATTATTTCGAAACGTCGAGGATTTAATGTTCTCATTCAACACCTTGTTGGCGCCTTCTGTACATTCTGAACGTTTTGGAGACAGTCTGAGCTTTTTTTTTTAGTAATAAATTCAGAAGTTTTCAGAAAGTTGCGTATGTAAACTTAAATTCACCTCAACGACACCTTCGTAAAAGGTGGTGAAATTTATCTTTGGCTTGTTGTGGATATTGTTACGCTCAGTTCTACCATAACCCAAAACCCACGAAATTCGCTTCTGTCTACACCATTAGAGCGACGAGGTGCTGAGGCCACGTGTTAAGAGATGGAATTCAAATGGCAAAAGTCTCGCAAGTTGCAAATTACGGAGCCTGAATCGCTGCCTGTAAAATTTCATGTTTCAACCAGGTTCCAAAGGCAGGAATAAGTGGTCGTTTTAAGGTTATAGCTTCAGTTAGCAGGCATAACAAACGTAGCAGTGTTATGCAAATGTGTGTTGTTATGAGGCCAACACGTACGTGTACGGTTGGGGGAGGGTGGGGAGGGGGGAGGAGGAAGATGGTTTCTGCCACTCTTGTATTCAGAACGTGGATAGAGGCAATAATAATTTTACAGTTTTAAGTTGCGTCTTTTATTTACGTTTGTGCTTCTACATCTGTGAACTTTCCTCTTTGCGCAAGTTTTACTACAGAGCCAAAGTTGTCCGTAAAAATTGGAGGTGTGCTGAAGGTTGATAAGTGTTTCTGCTGTTATTTTAAATGCAGACCATTGATAATCCACAGGCACTATTGAACGTACAGCTTAGGTGGTATTAGGAGGCATTTATAGGCAACAAAACCTTTTGACCAGCGTGAAGGTCTCGTGTCCTAAATGCACCATAACGCTATCCAAGCTGTAGGGTCAATAGGTCCTGTAGATTATCAATGATCTGTATCTTTCGTTAATTATTAATGCTGTGGTTCCGGTTTCCTCTCAAACACGGCAGTACATAAATGTATTATTTAATGTATTGTAAATAACGACAACGGTAAAGAACAAAGTATAACAATACTTTTAAACAATGCTATAACAGGGTTTCCAAACAGTGCTGTTTCCAAAATTAGCTTATTTTAGCACAAACAACAGTTTCCAGCGGTAACCAAACGACCGTAGAAAATACTGCACCTCGTAGCGTGAATTCAAAATCCAACGTGGCGCCCATTCAGACTCTGTCAAAACGAAAACAAACCACTAAATGCTGGCCTTCAGACATTTTGCACAGTACTGCAGTAGATATTGTTTTTGTTGTTATAAATCAGCGCTATCATACCGCGTGCGTGATACTTCGTGTCGCGACACACGAAGAGAGGATCTCCGTCCGCATCGTTGCTATGATTACTACCCATAGACCACTCTAAAATCATATGCTCCATTAAAAACATTAAGCAACCAGCGAATTTAATATTAACTAAGCAAAAGTTAGTGAGCACGAAAATTTGTTATGAGTCGTTACGTAAACGCGGCTTTAACCCACTCAATGCTAGACTGCATGCTTTCTTTTTTGTGTTGTAAGTTTTAAATCTGAAGAAAGCACATAAAAATGATTTATCGTATTTACAACTCGAACTCGAAGAATGATAAAGTTTATCTCAGTTTAGTGGATTTTTTTTAGATTATACTAGCCACATCGCTCGCTTCGCTCGCTCCGGTGGCGTCGTCTCGCTTCGCTCGAGGAGGTTTACATGAATAAACTACGACGTCATGAACAAACATCATGAGGGTAAAAAATACTTTGCCGTTATTTTTGCAGGTATTTTCGCGTATTTGAGGGTCATAATATCATAAAAGAGCGATGAAAATAGGCCAAACCGAAGCGCAGTTTAATTATTTTTCATTTAGTCCTACTTCCATCTTTGTAGATAAGTGCCTTGGATCAAGAGGAGTAGAGGTACAAACACACTCATACGCACGCACGTCATACGTTTTTAATGATGTTTGCTTGGTAGTTAAACATTTTTAAAATCATTTTTTTGTGCACACTCTTAAATATTTATGTTAACAATTCTTCCTCATTCCTAATTTTGGATGATTTCCGGGTACCAGTATGGAAGGGTACCACGTAGAACTTTGTCTTATAACTTTTGTAAACGTAATGTTTGGGTTTTATTTGTGTTAAAGTAGCTTTATAATCAACAAATTAAGACTGATTCAATCCAAGCTTTTTTTTTTCGGTTTTTCTTTTAAATTCGGTAAATTCGGTTTTTTTTTTTAATGCTGATTTTTTTTATTTTATTTTATGCTTTCCGTATAGGTTGGAAAGTTTTGGCATTAATTTCTTTAATTATATTAATTTTATGATCACGTTTGTTTACCTGGTCGTCATATTTCCAAAAGCAAAAACGACACATCTTTTTAATTATTAACAGTTAAAGATCCCTGACATTTAGTTAACTTCAACAAATACCCAAGCCTAAGGAGAATTGCTGGATTTTTCTGTTTGTGTCGCTACTTACAGCTACATTGGGGAGAACAAACTAGCTGACAAGCCCATTCCCATTCGCCTCTTCTTCAGAATTCTCTAATTAGTCCTTTTTCATGAAATATAAAATTCAAACTTAGCAATTAGGGAACTGAAACCACAGGCTTTAACAAGACATCTATTCTCATTGTTTCATTAAGCGCTCAGTTCATAGTTGCACTCATTTACTTTTTCATTTTTTTTGTTCTTTGTGTTATTATTCTTTTAAAACAGAAACCTCTTTGAAAAGGAAAGAAAAAACAATTTCTTCAAACATCAATTAATAAGTTTTGTTTAACGAACGGATTTGCTTCGACGTTCGATTCTGTTTGTTTACCCCGCTTATTTGCGCGGAATTTCGTCGTTGTTTAAATCATTTCGAGGCGCGGTAAACAAGACAACGAGAGACGACGAAAAATGTTTTATTGTCATCATTATAGTTGCGTAGCTAGCGGCAACTTTCAATCTAATGAACAAACACTCAACTTTTAGGCGTAGTTTTTTCAACATCGAAGCGTACACCAGATTAATTCGTCATGCACACTTCAGCTTCAACAACTTTAGTCGTACGAGTTCAAGTTTCAAACAAGCCGAAAATCATTGAGATGGTTCCTCCAAGGAACCGAAAAGCACTAACAAATCTCTAGTTTCAAACAAACCGAAAATGCTACTATAAAACAGAAAAAAATGCGACGTTTCGGTGGTCCGAACAACTAAGGGTTCCTTGAGGTGGTTCAACCAAGGAACCGACGACCACAAATAAATCTCTAGTTTCAAACAAGCAAAAAATTCTACTGTAAAACAAAAAAAAAGATAGACGTTTCGGTGGTCCGAACAAGTAAGGGTTCTGGAGATGTTTCTCCAAGGAACCGAAAAGCACAAACAAATCACTATTTTTAAATAAGCTGAAAATGCTACTGTAAAACAGAAAAAAGGCGACGCTTCGGTGGTCCGTACAACTAAGGGTTCCTTCAAATGGTTTCTCCAAAGAACAAACAAATCCCTAGTTTCAAACAAGCAAAACATTCTACTGTAAAACAAAAGAAAAAGAGACGTTTCGGTGGTCCGAACAACTAAGGGTTCCTTCAAATGGTTTCTCCAAGGAACTGAAAAGCACAAACAAATCCCTAGTATCAAACAAGCAAAAAATACTAATGTAAAACAAAAAAAAAGATGTAATTAAGGGTTCCTTGAGATGGTTCCTCCTAGGAACCGAAAAGCACAAACAAATCTCCATAGTTTCAAACAAACCGAAAATGCTACCGTAAAACACAAAAATGGCGACGTACAACTAAGGATTCCTTGAGCTGGTTCCTCCTAGGAACCGAAACGTTCAAACAAATCACTAGTTTCAAATAAGTCGGATGTTCTTCACTAAAAATACAGAAATGCCAATGTTTCGGGTTTACGAACAACACCGTCTTCAAGCTAAAACAATAAAAATTAAATCTGCTACAAGCAGAGATTACAAAAACAACATGAACCCGAATGCCGTTCGCCTTTTTCTGTGATTTGCTGTAGCATTTTATTGATTGGCTTGAAAACGACGCTGTTCGTAATAACGAAACGTCGCCTTTTCTGCGTTTTACTGTATCACTTTTGGTTTGTTGTACTGTTTTGGCTTGAAAACGGTGTTGTTCGAAACACCGATCCGTTGCCATTTCTGTATTTTGGTATAGAATACTCGGCTTGTTGGTAACTAGAGATTTGTTTGTGCTTTTCAGTTCCAGCTCAGAAAACCGTTAGTCCCCGCATCGTCTGTCGGCCGTTGGCCGGCGCCTGTTGGCATGATCTCGATTGGTTAACCCTTTCCGGCCTGATCCATGAACGTAGCCAACTGTTTTAGGGCTGTAGGCCCTTTCTCCTCGCTGCGACCAGAATTTTTAGTGGGAAAAAGCAAAATAGGGCATGTCTTTTCTTCAAAAAAGGCATTTTTCCAAATAGGGCATGGGCAATGCCCCCCTCCCTGCACCCCTTACTCCCCGTGCCCGCCACTGCTGGGTCTTGTTTGTAGGAAGTTCTGGTCTTGAGTCCCGTCGGGCACTTTTTTTCTTTTAATTTTTCATTCTAACAAGGCATAGCCTACTGACTGTCTTGTTCTCTTTCCTTTATCCTTGTTACTAGCTGAAGTTCCCGGCTTCGCCCGGGATCCTAATGCGGGGAACAGTAAAATACATTAACTCCTACAACAGTAAAATACAACATTAAACTACAAACAGTGGAAAGACTAAGATGCTCAACTTCGTCCTGTTGAGCATCTCTTAGCGTACATACCAAAAAGTAGCGTCCTGCGCTACGTTGGTCCTAGTTTCGTTTTGATAGTGGTTTCGTTTGAGAGCGAGTTGTTAGTAGTTAAACGGGACGGAAAGCCAATGGGCTCGAAACTGGTTAACTAAATACGGATGCAAACCTATTTACGTTGCCTTTTGGACTTATATGTCAGACTGCCTGAGCGGGGAATCGAACCCACGACCTATGAAATCAAAGGCCAAGGTCCTACCGCTAAGCCAGACTGACACGGCCTATGCATCCGTATTTAGTTGTTAGTAGTGGCATCTAGTGGGCGATCTCAGAAGCTTGCGCACGGCAGCGTTGGCACTCGCTCCGTCAGTCGCTCTCGCGCTCAGCTCTACCGTTTTCCTGGGAAACTCTCTCTTATAGTAGAGGATTATTGGGGACTTGGCTTCTGTGTTTACGTGATGCGGTTCACAACATAACTGACGGGACGAAAGGGGGACAGGAGTTTCAGAGAGTTGGTTGCTAAACTTGGAGTGGGGGTTTTTGGTCTAAAGCCTAACGTCCAAAGCTAAGGTGGAATAATGTTACCCAAAAAGGGATTCAGATTCGTAATGGTGGATTTATTCGCTCGCCTGAATTGCGGGTTCAGGTCATAAAAAGGTGAAGGGGAAAGGGCTTGGGTTGATATTTGTGTAAATGCCAACAGTATACGGTACAGAATTAAGTTAAAATGGTAATTAACGATAAAATGCGAGCTTTAAAGGTCGGAATGCTGCATACACAGGCATTGGGAAAGTTAGGGTTGAATTAAGTTGGGACGAGATGTAATTGAGGGAATGTTCTAATAAAAAGTCCTAAAAGGCTTCCAAAAAATGGCGATTGATGCGGGACTGGGTCGGTCTGGAGGTTCAGGACGGAAGTGAAATTGACAGCTAAAACGCAATCCAAAATATTCATCCAGCGTGTGGGGTTACAAATGATTTTTCGCATGGCATCAAGCAGGATTTCATTGTTTCAAACAAGGAATCATGATCAAGCACAATGTCTTGTATTGGGTGTTGCAATCATTGTTGGGAGCTGGAGACAGAATCGATGCACGTATCGCAGCTCAATATCGGGATCGGCGGACGTAATCTTCTAACTGGCTATTTACGTATAGTAGGGCGCAACACGATCCAACACTCATGGTGCGCCTTGCAGTTACATAAGCTGCTTGTGCGCCCTGCCAACTTCTGCCCAACAGCAGAACTTAGCCGAACGCCAACAGCCAGGTAGCGAGCCAGCCCCCACTGCTCAACCAGACGGTTGGGACCGGTTCGCACCTGTCGACCAGTCACGTTACGTAATGCCTTAGGCAAATTCCATTGTTCTCCAGAGTACAAAAGCTCATGTCTTAACAACCGATGTGGCGAATTGGTGTTGGAGAGGCAATCCGACAGGTTGTCTCTCTGCCTACTACTAAGGCTGGACAGGCTGCAGCCTGGACCAGTGCCTAACATGTAATACGCTGTGTACAGTGCCCTAGCTGTGCAGTAAGGAATGAATTGGAATTGAGTTCTTGAACTTGAAACCTCTCGTTCATTCCCTGAGTAGTTACAATCTCTACATGATTTCTTGTTTATTTAAGTAGTGCTTGATAACTCACTGGAGGTCTTTGGGTTGAGTTTTTTTTTTCGTAATGCCCATCGTCCCAACTACCCCTCCCCCCACCCCCCACCCCCTATCCATTTCCTTCTCAGTTGTTTGTGCACAACTTACTGCAGCCATGCAGACGTAACCATTAAAAGCAAAACAAACT